>UCOK01019795.1:0-112514 GCA_900474325.1 Synergus umbraculus
ATATATATATATATATATATATATATATACCCAAAGTTTAAGCCCAAGTATAATATGAAAAAAGTATATAATCTAAAAATAAGGCCCAAAAATGTAATTATAAATATAATTCCCTTAATAATAAGACCAAAAGTATAAGATTTAAAACTTGCGTCAAGAGAATAAGACCCAAAATTTTCATAAAAGATCTGAGAATCTAAGAAATTGTTCTTCTGTTTTGTTAAAGAATTCAGTGGAATTCTGTGAATTCGACAAATTCTAGTAAACCAGTACCATTTTCGTAATTCAAGGAATTCCAAGAATTTCAAAGAATTCTGAGAATTTCACAAAGTTGTTAGAATTCCAAGAATTAAAATAATTTCAAGTATTTAGTAGAATTCAAATAACAAAAATAATTCATCAGAATTCTCGGAATTTGAAGAATTCTAGAAATTCAATAAAATTTTGAGAATTCTGAATTCAAATGACTTCAAGTGTTCAATATAATTCAAAGAATTACAAAAAAATATCAGAATACCAAGAATTCAAATAATTCAATGAAATTCCTAGAATTCAAAGAATTTCAAGAATTCAAGTATTTTCAAAAACTCAAAAAATATCAAGAGATTATTAGAATTCCAAAACTCCAGTGAAATTCTAATAATCTCGTTTAAATAAAAAATTCCACAAATTTTCCAATTTTTCCCCTCAAGAAAAAATTCCAATTTTCTGCAAATTTTCTCAAATGACCTGAGGACCTAAAAGGGCCTAACAAAGTCTAAAAAAAAGGACTCACCTGTCCTCGAGATGACGGCCAGGACGACCAAGAAGCTGCTGATTAAGATCATCTTGTCTTTCCTGGTTTTTATCAGCAGAAAACTTATTTGATTAACACGAGATTAATTTTCCTTCCCGCTTGCACTCATTCATGCGATATAAATTCGCGAAGGCACTGAACCGAGCACGTGGATGTAGTAGTTGTGATTGGGGATGAAAAATGAGAAAAATAAAATGACAAATGGGAATATAATTAAAAAAATAAAATAATAAAATAATTGTGGGGATAGTTTTTGCACTAAAAGCACTGCTCCTTTGTAATCCCGAGAAGGTGGTCCAGAGGACCGAATCGAGTTTCGAAGGAGGACAGAGACTGTCACGAGGAAAGGCTTAGAGAGCGCCGTTCAAAGCCGTGAGAGCGCCATTGACGTCGCAAAACATATGCTTCGGTCACGAAGAGAGAAAGGTGACTGGATACCCTGGGTACGTAAGGCGTGCTCAATACCTCCTGTCTTCTTGGCATAGTCACCTTTCTAGCAAAATGCAACAAAGAAGGGAGTGTTAACTATACGAGGCAAAAGGCAGGCTACTATTCCACCACCATCAAGATTGCTACCACCTCCAACTTGGTGGACTATTATTGCTACCGAAAAACCGAATAAAACGTGTAAACCGAGTAAAGTCAGTAATTCCGGGTAGAAATTGTATTGGGGCTCAAATCGGGCTCCAGCTAGTTTGCCCCACTACTATTTCCAACGAGTAAACCGAATAAAACCGAATAACACGTGTAAACCGAGTAAAGTCAGTAATTCCGGGTAGGAATTGTATTGGGGCCCAAATGGGGTTCTAGCTAGTTTTCCCCACCAGGTGAACTTAGAGCAATATTGGGATTCTAGCTAGAAAATAGATATAGTGCCTAATTAGTTCGATACACTGAGTTTTAGGGCGCTGGACAGGCAAACTATGAAGGAACTAGTTGAGATTCTAATCAGGGCCTAGGGGGGCAGGCTCTCCAGGTCCTAAGAGGCTAGTCTTATAATTGGCCTAGTATTATTGTTTATTAATATATCCGGGATTGAAATTGTATTAGGGCTCAAATCGGGTTCTAGCTAGTTTGCCCCACCAGGTGAACTTTGAGCAATATTGGGATTCTAGTTAGAAAATAGATATGCTGCCTAATTTATAAGTGGATAAGTTCCTTACACTGATTTTTAGGGCGCTAGATAGGCAAACTATGAAGGTCCTAGTTGAGATTCTAATCAGGGCCTAGGAGGGCAGGCTCTCCAAGTCCTAAGAGTTAAGTTAGAAAATGTATATTCTGCCTAAATAGTTCGAAATGCTGATTTAAGGGCGCTAGATAGGCAGACTAAGTAGGTCCTATTTAGGCAGCCGAATCAGGGCCTAGGGAGGCAGCCCCATTAATAATCTAGTATTTTTTATTTATTAATAGATATATCCCGGGTTGTCGTTTTACTAGGGCACAAATTGTATTAAAACTAGTTTCCTCCACTTTTATTTAATCTTGGGGCTGTGGCTAGAAATGGAGAATTCAAAGAATTCAGTGAAATTCAAAAGAAAATGTGTAATAAAGCGAATAAACACAACAAAGCTGAAGAGGAAGATAAAAGGGTTGCGGTTTGTGGTTTTGTCGATTTTAGAGAGGATCTTGAAAGACAGTTGAGAAGTTACGGGATTTAGGAAGAGCACTCATCGTGAAGAATTTCTATTGTTCTTTGGTTATCTGCTTTAAGATTATCTTCTTTAAGAAAGCATGTAGCAACGTCTGGTTGTTTAGTTGTCTAGTTGTCTACTTGTTCTGATTCATGGACTCATGAGTCGGTGGGGACACATTTACGAGGTCGAGTTGACAGTTGCATGTAATAATATTAAATTTCATTGAATTCTATTGAATTCGATTGAATTCTATTGAATTCTATTAAGTAAATTATGTTCAAGGGTATTTGGACTAATGCAGAAAAAATCGAATAACTCAAAAAATAGAATCCTCAAAATTCCAAGAATTCGTCAGAATTCCGAGAATTCCACAGAATTCAGAGAATTTATAAAAATTCCGAAAGTTTTAAGAATTCAGTAGTACAATTCAGAAAGTGCAAGAAGAAGAATTCAATGAAAAAAAATAGAATTCACTGAATTCCAATAAATTCCACTGGATTCAATTTAATTCCATTGAATTTAATTGAATTTCAATAAATCCCAACGAATTCCGTTAAATTCCCTTGAATTCCTTAGAATTGCAATAAATTCCACTGATATTTATAGCAATGAAATATGTATAAGGAATGCAATTAAATTAACTGGAGTTCAATATAGTATTTGTTATTTACTTAAATTTTAATTTAAAATAAAAAAAAAAATTCCTATTATAGGCAAGCTATAAGGATGCAAATTAAATTACGGCGTAGGTCGATTAAAAATCGAAGATCTATGTCTATATCTAGTTCTCCTAATCAAGCCAACTATAATCCTTGAATCAAGAACGCTGAAGGCGTAGGTTGGCAAATTCCACTTAACAATTACATTCGACTTTCGATGGTTATCAGTATCAATAGGAAAAAAAAATTGAAAATAAAAAAACAAAAAACCCTATTTTTAAACTTTCAATCTCTCACAAGGCTCACTTATCAATACCGATCGACCATTAATTTCCGCTCAAGATAATCGACGAACAACGAATCAGAAATGTGGAAACGGATACGAAACCCCAACTGCATAATATAGGAAAATATATCAATTCATCTATTTGTTGGCTACGATCGTTAGAGATTCTTGAAATGCTCAAAAAATTTTTTGAAATCATTTCCATTATTCAAATAAATAAATTTAAAAAATATATAATTAAATAAATACCAAACAGGCTATTAAAAAATATTTTTGGTCTTATCTTTTGGGTCCTATATATCGGTTTTATATTTGGGCCTTATTCTACTCTTGTATTTTGGGCCTTACATTTTGGGTCCTAATTTGGAATCTGTCGTTCTTATTTTATTGGGCCTTATTTTTAATCTGATATTTTGGGTCTGATATTTGGATCTTCCATTTTGGGCCTGATTTTCAGGTTTTATATTTAAGTGATATTTTTTATATGATTTTAGTGAGCCTTATTTTCAATCATAGGGTTATATATTTGGGCCTTATTCTATCGTATTTAATTGGGCCCTTTTTATCCTACACTTGGGGCCTTACATTTTAAACCTAATTTTTTGGGTCCTATATCTGGTCCTTTTTTCTGAACCCTATTGTTAGATTCTCAATTTGGGCCTGAAATTTTCTGATCTCATACTTTTCGTTCCTACAGTTTATTTTTACAAGAAACAAAAAAAAAAAGCATATAAATGAATATGTAAATATCCTCCACGGTGTGAATGACGTTGTCTTATAAATTGCAACTAGTCGGGTGGTAAATAAGACTTTTTTTTCACCGGGGAAAAAGATACGTGCGTGTTCAGATTTGATTTAAAAGTACACATTCTTGCAAATGTGTTGGTCCGAGAATGTATAGTATTACCTAAGATATTAACCTTTCTTTTTACCTTGACGAATGTTCATGCTAGTGTAAAACAGCTACCGCTTTGGTATTCGATGAATTCTGTAAAGTACATTCCACAAAATCACGAAAAAAAAAAATCAAACATTAAATTACCAGCCAACCTCCGCTGCCTTCATTTGTCTTAATTTGCTGCGCCAGACTCTATGAGAAAATTCTAAGTTTTTACACGGGAAGGTCACTGCGGATGTATTTCACATCCGATTTGTCTTCGCAGAGATAGAGGAAGTCGTTTATCAATATTTTATAAGAATTTATACATTTTTCGCTTGGGTCCTAATTTTACAATTTTAATTAAATTTAGACTTTTCGTTTTGAATCTTATTTTAGTTCTAATATTGGGCCTTATATATTTTTGCCTTTTTGGGTTCAGTGATTTAGTCCCATTTTCCGTATATCGGATCTTATATTTGTATTTTTTTTTTATTTGGGCCTTATCTTTGATTTGGTTGTAATGTATATTTTTGGGCCTTATAATGTGTATTTTTCTTATTATTTCCCCCATTTGGCCTTATTTTAAGTCCTAAATTAGGTTCCTAGACTGCGTCTTACTTTTGGGCCTTGTATATTTGGGATTTATCATTTTTAGTATTATTTTGGGTCTTATATATCTAAGACTCTTAGTTTTGGGTCTTATTTTAGTTCGACGTAACTTATATATGTGGGTGTTATATATTTTTGCCTTTCTGGGCCTTATTCTGAGTACTACAATTAGACCCTACTTTTAGTCCCTTTAATTATACTGTATTCTATCAAAAAGTGATTTTGTCATACCAAAACCAGAGAAAATAATTAAATCGCCCGATATTTAAAAATAAAAAAAAAAATATTTACGTTTGTTTGAAAATAAAAGGTCAGAGATACTAACTTGTTTCTTTGAAGTAACATCCACGATCCTTCTGGAAACAATTCCCCTGGTAATCGGCCGATCCATCCCAATGGCCGGGTAGACTCGTCTTTTCCAAAACATTAGAAACACTGCACAATTTAAAAAGCACTTCACAATAAACTACTGGAAAAAAATAAAAACACTTGTTACTTTAATATTATTAAGAAAGATATTGATGAATATATGTAAAATTAATCGCAAGCGCGACTTGCGCGGCTTCTGACTCTTATGATCCTAACTCAACGCGAGTCGGAAGTGAACTGAGCTCCTCGGTTCTCCCACTCGCTCGTCTCCGCGCTTTCCCTTCTTCCCCCTCTTCGCTCGACCCCACTAGCGGAGTAACAAGCTCAGCTATGAATTTCCAAGAAACGTAATTCTTGGAAAATCGAAAAATAATAGAGGAAAATAATTCCAAGAATAAGAAATATTTTTCACTGAAACGTTTCGTACACAAGAAGGTAAATGGACTATTTTTACCAAAATATTTTAATATTGCGATTGTATTTAACGAAACTAAATTTCCTATTATAAGATAATTATAATGCAATTTACAATTTTAATTCTTTTAAAGGTTGAATTAATTTTGAGGAAATAATTGACATTTTTTTAACTCGTTTGTATATCCAAAATTATAAAAAAATTAATTTCTGTATTTGCGGCTCACCGAAACTATTTTATACTTAAAAATATTATTATACGATATTTAATCATTTTTTTTTGGGTCTATTTTCAGTGTTTTTAAAAAAAAAACTATAAAATATAAATTATATAATTGGAAATGAATCGAGCCATTTCTCCAAGCCCTGGAATTTAAATAGTTCGTTTTCCATTCTTATCAAATTTTTCCATCGCAATTGGTGAAATATCGTGACGATTATTGCGGCATTAAATTTGCTCGAAGCGTTTGACTCTCAGGTGTTTAGACTGTTGCTTTAGAATCTTTAGATCGTGGTAAATGGAGAATCGTTTCAGGGTTAACACAATGGAAGTTGAAGATTGTGAATCGGCCTCGGGCAAATCGGTCAGTTGTCTATTCAAAGGCCTTATGGGGTTGCGAAAAACTCTACGTAACTTGGAAAAGGTCAATCTCACAGTTGTTTTCACATTTTCATTACCTTAACTAAAAGCTAATGTAATAAACATTTTAATAAAAAAAAACAAATTGTACTTGAAATTTAATTTCACAAAATTCAATAAATTCTACTAAATAAATAATCCCGGTCATTTAGAGTTATAGATTCCTTTTACCGACATTTATCGACTGAGAGCTCGAGGGTTCGTGTCTGCACTAAATTATCTAAATTTTTACATTACAGATCCCTGTTACCGACATTTATTGGCCGTCGGTAAAGTCGGTAACGGAATCTACAATTTTTCGTCGAAATTCTTTAAAAATCCTTAAAAATCTAACACTTCTCTTGAAAAAATGTGTAAAAAATAATTTTAAAAAGTAGGGTTTAAATTATTATTACAGGGAGCTTGTATCGATTATTTTAATCGTGTAATGAAATAATTAATCGATCAATCTCCCAGCCCTGCTGGGAAAGCGAAAGGTCTCTTTGCTCCGCATATAGTTGAATGAATAAGCGTTTGATCGCCGCATTAAACGACGGTTTCGATTCGTACTTGGTAACAACAAATGTAGGATTTATTTAACGTATACAGACACACCCGGAAAAAAGCCCTAACTGCACGTTTGTTTCCCTCCTATCAATTCAATATTCGCGTTCAACTAAAATCAATGTGTAATATATTCCAGCTTTTATATTCAGATAAATATTTAGCTCAGAATAAATCTTTTCTCCCCTTATAAACTTCGAGAAAAAATTTCTACAAAGTTTAATTTATTTATTTTTAATTTATGTAAAAATTTGAAAACTAAAAATTCTGTGGATTATAGAAATTCTTTAGAATTCCAGTTATTTTAGAATTCATCCATTTTTAGAATTCTGAAATTTTTCAGAATTCAGCAATTCTTCAAAATTTAAGCAATTTTATAAATTCTCCAATTATTTACAATTCAATTACATATTTACAATTTAGAAATCCTTTTAAATTTTAGCAATTCTATAGAATTCTTGAAACTTTAGAATTCAGCAATTTATTGAAATTCCAGCAATTTCAGTACTTAAAAAATCTTTAGAAACCAGAAATTCTATAAAATTCTATCAATTTTAGAATTCAGCAATTCTATAAAATTCCAGTAATTATCAAGTATTTGAAAATAATAAAAAATTCTTCTCTAGAATTCTAATAATTTTAATTCATTAAACAATTTTTTAAACTACTTATCTGTAATCGGCAATAATATTATTGTAAAAAAGTAACGAATTCATAAACTGAGAAACATAAAACGATAAATGACAGATGTATGCAAATTTCATATCAAGTATTAATAATATATTTGCCCAGAATCTTGTCACCCTTGAAAAATATAAAAATGACTTTCTCGTAATCACCCGGATGTATCTATATCTAAAGCTACAATAATAAGAAATTAAATGACTTTATCCGCACTTAAAAAAAAAAAAAGTAGTTAAACCGTTAAAACTGAGTTGTTTCTGTGTGCCAAGGAAAGTCTGTTCCTGCAAAGTATATACGATATAAATAGTTAAATACCCTTTCTCACATATTTCAAGAATTTTATTGCGAAGTTCTTTTTGCATTTACAAATGTCATTCAAGGAAAGATGAAGTTCAGGATAATATTCTCAGGACTCGAATTACAGCGGGCATTATCTAGTGGCTTGAATATTGAACAAAGGAAGTGGAAAAGTAGGCTGAGAATTAATTATCAGATTAATAAATTAATGATTAGATTCATAAATTTTGTTTCAGAATAATAAATTAATTTCCAGTTTAATGTATCGCTTCCCGACTTAATTGTAGTAATATTGGTTTAATTTCGTGATTTGAAATTGCGTGGTATTTTTATTCATAATTTGATTTCTAAAGAATTAGTGGAATTTTCAAAAATTGCTGGAATTCTCTAGAATCACTAGAATTCTATAAATTGCTGGAATTCTAAAGAATAAATTAGTGAAGGGTAAAATTTTCAAGAATTGACAGAATTTCATCGATGAATTCTAAAGAATTGCTGTAATTCTACAAAATTATTGAAATTCTAACAATTGCTGGAATTTTTACGAATTTCTGAATTCTAAAGAATTCCTTAAATTTTTAAATCTACAGAATTACTAAAATCGACAGAATGATTGGAATTTTAATAATTGCTGAAATTCTTAGAATTCTACAGAATTCCGAAGAATACCTGAATTCTACAGGGTTTCTGGAATTCCGAAGAGCTTTTGAATTCAACAGAATCGCTTAATTCGACAAAATTACTGAAATTCTAAAAAATCATTGGAATTCCAAGAATTGCTGGAATTACCAAGAATCGCTGAATTCTAAAGAATTTCTAAACTCTATAGAATTGCTGGAATTCTGCAGGATTCCTGAATTCGTCGGAATTACTCAAATTATGAACAATATCAGAATTCTGTGGAATTGCTGAAATTATGAAAAATTGCTGAAATTCTAAAAATTGCTGAAATTTAAAAAAATTACTGAATTTCACAGAATTGCTAGTTGGGGTTTCTGGAAAGGTCAAATAAAGGCCAATTGAAATTAACTTCAAATTGGCCTTGGGCACCCCTAAAAAAATAAAATAAAAAAAAACAACTTCCTATAAAATACACCAGGTCATAAAAATTGATTTACAACCTATAATTATATTTAATTTTTTTACGAGTGTCTTAATTCTCAATATTTAAGATGAAGGTTGACGAGATTGATCTGGATCGGTTTAAACTGCATTATAATCGACGACCCTGAAACCCGGTTATCCCGGGCGTTTTATCGCAGCTGATCGAATGCTCGCAGGGTCTCAGGGACCCCGTGAAAGAGAACAAGAAACTTCTTGCGAGGGTTCTTTCGCAAGAGCCTCCCGCGTCGTGTCTGTCCATACAGCGTGGGACGAAACAGACCTGAGAACCGTTCACCTAGTGTTACGTTGTTACACGATTTTAATTTTTTTTTAACTGCCGTCAGTCAGAAAAAAACAACTGTTCTACATGCCAAGAGTATTATTGTTTAACACGTACGCAACAACATGTATTATCGGTTCAGATCACACGCTGAAAAGTCTCAGACAATCGCTTATTATCTGCATCAAAACTTTATTCATCAAAATAAATTTGAAAAAAAAAATTATTAAAATTTTTTTATAAATATTTATTTTTACCATGCAGTTCCTTTTTTCGCAATAATAAACGCCGATTTGAATTTTAAACTTGATAAACTCTATCACTTATTAAGAAAATCGAGCATATAGTATTCTCTAATTTGAATTTCGCGCCAAAATATTCCGAGACCGAACTTAAACATAACCTCACTTATTCGCTCCCTACCTTACCTACATTTTTTTATGTGCAACGTTATTTGTAAATTTATTAGGATATGGAGTTAAAAATTTCTAAAATTAAAGTTAAAGCATTAATGTACGTTTATCTGACCATAAATTTTTATTAAAATGAAAAAAAAAAAAATAAAATTAATTTTTTTCTTGCAGAGAAAAAAATCTCGGTAAGGTAGAGATCGGAAGTCTACAAATTTTTCCCTTTCTTTTTGCTTGATAACCCAATTTGCTAGAGGACAACAGGCAACAACAGGTCGAGGTCGAGGCTTTTTGATTGACGGAACCTTTAATAGAATCCGGACATTCGAATTCGCCTCAGGCAAGAATTTTGAATCTCTCTATTATTATGGATCACATTGATCAAATGAGGAAGTCAAAAATAAGGCTAATATAAATTCCAAACATTCCGAACTAAATCAGTCGAATGGTGATAGATTATTAATGTGTTTCACTTTTTTATAGTTCAGAATTTTAAGGTCATGTATTACTTTATCCGGTCCCTACTTTACCGACATTTTTTCTCTGCAACGTTACTTCTAAATTTATTGAAATATAAAATTGAAAATTTGCTATCTTAATAAATTATTAAATTTAGAAGTAGGGTTGCAGATAAAGAAATGTCGGTAAGGTATTTAAATAAATAGAAAATAATTAGAAATAAATATTAAAAGATATAAAAATATTTTCCATGAGAAAGTGGATCCGTAAAATTTTATTATAACTGGTGGCGATGGGAATTTGATTATATAACAATTTAAAGTTTTGATTATGAATAAATAAAATTAGCATAGTCTTGTATAACTTTTATGATCTTTTTTATGTAACAAGATGACTTAATAAGTTAGTCTAAATTTTTTTCTCGATCACATGTTTCCTTAAAAGAAAAAAGAAACTGTTTGAAATAATTAATGATAACAAAAATATTTGTGTTAGCCTTATTGGGTGGGCAAAAGTGGACTTTCAAAATTGAGTGTAAACTCAAATGTAAAAGTGAACTCTAACTTAAGAAATAATCGGAGATATCGAATGAATCATTGAGAAAGTGAAATTACATCACTAACCCTGACAATCGTGCGATTAAGAAAAAGGCAGCATCTTTGTTTTATTTTTCGAAAAAATTAATTGACTTATACAATTTTCTTAACTATATTATCGAAAAAATCTGACCTCAAAATTCTATTTCAATAAATATTAAAATTGTACAATTTTTCGTACATTAGAGAATATTAATTGCTCGATTTTCTTAATAAATAAAAATTATTATTTTTAATTTGGGAATTTTATTTATCATTTAAAATCGTTACGTTCAAAAATTTATTATGTGGTAATTACCACATTTTTTATTCTAATAACTCAATGAATTACAAGAATTACTAGAATTCTACAAATTCAGAAGAATTAATAGAATTAAAAAATTTTCAAAAATTCACAAGATATAAAAAAATCGAAATAATTAAGTGTGAAGTTAAAAAAGAAATCAGAAAAAATTCAACTTAATTTAATAAACTCGAAATCTTAAAAATTAGTTGAAAAAATCTCTAGAAAACTCTAGAATTTGTGAAGTCTTTAAAATTTCTCAGAAATCTTTTAAAATTTCGAAAAATGTTTAAATTCCCGCCACTTCAAATCAACTTCAATTTATGGAATTCTTTAAAATCTCTTGAAATTATCTATAACTATATACTGGGCTATACCGGTACGAAGCCATTTTTATCATCCGAGTAAAGGTTCTGATCCGTGCTAAGTTATTGACAGTCGGTACTGCAAATTGCTATTAAAATTATACCCATTTGATCAAGACTGAGGAAGAAACCTACCTTACCGACAAACGAATTCTAAATAATTACAATTTTAAATATTCACAGAATTCAAAAATTTCTGGAATTCTAAAGAATAAATTTCTGACTTTCAGATAATTCGCAAAAACATACGAATTACTCTAGAGAAATTCCAGAAATTCAATTTAAATTCACATTAAAGAATTAATTAATTTCTTCAGAAATTAAAAAAAATTCTAATATAAAAATTTAAAATATTGGATAAAATAAGGCAAAAAATATCTAATTCATGAAGTTTACCTTAACTCCAAATTCAGGAATCAATTTTCTGCAAATTCAGGACTCAATCTTCTGCAAACTCAGGACTCAAAGTTCCTCAAACTCAGAACTCAGTCCTCCAACTTCTCTGCAAGAAAAGGAAAAAGCTCGAGGATCTCAGGACTTCAGTGATCAGGAAAGAAGAGCAAAGGAGAACGAAGAGGGAATTCAGCCCACGCATCTGTCAAATAATATTTTATATTAATTAATACCTACACATGAACGACTTTTATGTACAGAAATTCGCCTCCTAAATATTTTGGTAACGCATCCAAGTCATCGAGCGACATTTCTCGCGCACTTCGCGTCGAAAAAAATAAATGCGCGGCGCGCAAAGCGCGAGAAAATCTCCCTCGGTTATATAATTCATATACAATATAATTTCCCACGTAGTCAATAATCCATAATCAATAATTAATCTACCAATTAATTCATCCCAGAGATCCTAAGGAAAGTTTCGTTCCATTTCGTTACTGTAAAAAACTATTTCGACTCTTTTTCAGAATTTTATCCCAAAATTTGTTAAATTTTAGCTTTTAATTTAATTTCAAATTTCATTAGAAACATTTTCCAATTAGGTAATATTCTATATCTAAATAATAAATTCATTGGGACGAAATTATTATCTTTAGATACGAGTAAGGAAATGGAAATGAAACCGTTTCTGACTTCTATAAATTTGTGATAGCCTCTTCACTACTCCCTGCAATACAATTACGAGATATATGATACATCTAAAACTTAGAAAATTTTGGCCAAGGCCCTGTACACTTCGTAAAGATTACGAAATTACGTCTCTCGTCACTTGTCATACGTCATACGTCATACTGTATACAATTATTACAATTCTAGTTGCTAACTAGTTCAATTTGTCTATACTTTTTACGCATATTGCTTACAGGGTCTTTGAAAAGCACCGGATCCAGCCTCAAATTCGATCGTAAAAGCGGCATGTAACCAAAAACGGCCACAAAAGTGTTCATGCAAGTCTGCCGTTGAATAAAGTGGTCCGGATCGTTCCACGGCGATCTAAAATAGAACAATTTTTGTTTAGGAAAACTAGTCAATAGAATTAAAAAGAAATTTAAAAACAAAACTCGAAATGATTGCTCGAATTTTTCTCCAAATTGAAATTATGTACCTACATATTAGATTCATTTTCAATCTCTTGAATTTTCTTTGCTCTCAATTTAAAATTATTTAATTTTGCACATTCAAAATTTTAACGTTTTGAAAACTCTTCTTTAAAAAAACTGTAAATATAACAAACCTAGTTCCAGCAGCCGTAGTATCTTTATACAACTTCCGCTGGGTGACTTTTATCGGAGGTCTTCGAGTCACGTGGCTGACAAGAAAATTCATCAGAATGTCTTCACAGTTCTGCGACTGTTCAACTGTCTTATGAAGCGTCGAACTCAACAATTCAGTATAAAGAGTATTGTAATAGCGGTGATAAAAAGCCGCTCCGGTCAAAACTATACTGTAGTCATTCGTCCACTTGCTAGTGTAGCCCCACGATCTCTGCGTTTAAAGAAAATATATTAAAACCATAAAAAAATAGTTTCAAAATTAACAAAAAAATTCTAACTACTTTATTATAGTTATGATAAATTTCTAGAAATGTCTTGAAATCTCTTAAAATCCCTTAAATCTGATTATTTCCTCTACCTTTGAATCGTCCCAGTAATGAGATCTAGCCGGATATCCAACAATTCTTTCCGGAAAGGACTGCCAGACAGTAAAGGCGAAATCAATCTCATCCGTGTTCAGAGTTGCGTCTTCATCTAAGGATAATATGGCACTAGTTTTGATTTGTGGGTGCGGATAAAATCGATGTGATATTCCGTCTGCCGAGACGACGTAAATCGTCGCCTTGATTCCTTGCCAGCGTGGCTTCCTTGGCAATGGAATGTCCGAGTTCCACATTAAAATAATCTGAAAGAAAGTGTGAATTTTTTTTATTGTATAATATACAATTTAATTAATTTATTTAAATGATTAAATTAAAGATAAACCTCATTTTTAATAAACTTAATGATTGAAAATAAAAATTTCTTTAAATTTCTAGAAATATCTGGAAATCCCATAAAATCTGTAATCCAAAAAATCTTTTAAAATCTCCTAACTCCCTGATTTCTTTGATAAATTTTGTTTTCTCTGATATTTCCCTAACATTTTTGACATAAGGCCAACTGCTCACCCTTTAACTCTTAACTCACCTTATCTAAATATTTACTCTTAGCGAGACTTCTCAGCAGACGGTAAAGAACAGCTGTGGATCCCAGCTGTGAATAAATAATCGCGGTGAAGGTATTTCCCGGATTGCTATTGGAGAACGGAAGTTCCTGTTGGCTGTCAGCAAACTGCGGAAGGATCGCCAATGCCCCAGGACTCGTGTTCCAGATGATGCCTTCCCTCGTTCCTTCCCATGGAAGTCTTTCTCGAATGCTCTAAAAAATGAATAAACAAATATTACAACAAAGCAAATAAACAATATAAATTTAGATAGATTATCTCTGATCAAAAGAGTGCAGTAATTATATTTCGAATTTAAAGAAATTCGAGAATATTAAAAGAAAATAAACCGTGCGTAATATGAATTTTTCTCACCTCGAAGACCGTAAAAATAATTTTCTCTATAGACGAAAAGTATCGTTCCCAGAGGAACTGCGTTTGTTGTCTCAACTTGAGGATTTTTGTGTTGTGAATCGAGCGCACAATGTCCGGAATCTAAACCAAGGAAAATAATCAAAGTTGAAGATTATAAATGAACTTATTTCAACTCCTCCGACTCGGAGGATTCAGGTTATTTTTGTCGACAATAACTACGTAATTATTTATAGGATTACGAACCTGGAGCAGAAGCCTCTCGTCAGAAAATATAACTGCTTGATTCCAGTCGATGCGATCATGAAATGGAAGTGCCCATCCGTTGCTGAGAATAACGGGGATGCAGCCGGCTCTTAAGGCTTCCAGGAATCGAAAACTGCCGAGTCGACGTCCTCGAGGAACCAAACAGAAGGTGGCGTTCATCAGGAGAATCTCGTAGTCGTATCTACAAAATTAAACAATGAAATTACCCACGGTGGCCACAAGATTCAATTCTTCAATTTCCCTGGCTTTTCCTTAATTTTCAAACAAATTTCCCTGACATACAAAAATGCAAAAAAAATTTCGTATAATCTTTTGAAATTTAAAATCACTTCAAAACATTTGAAATTCGTAAAAATTTACGACAACCTTGGAAATCTCTTAAAATTCTTTGAAATTTCTTGCAATTCCTGGAAACATCTTAAAATTTCACGAAATCCCTTCAATTTTTACTAATTCGTTTAAAATTCCTCAAAATCATTTAAAAGCCTTCAAATTCAAATCTTTTGAAGCTATATTTCCCTCATCCAAAAATCCAAAATCTAAAAAAATACCCACGTATCATACTCCTGATTGTCCTGTTGACAGTGTTCATCTTGTAATTCCCTCCAGGCCTTCCCATGCCTGCAAGTAGTCACAAAAACCAAATCCTTCCCATTGTGAAGATGATAAAGTGAATTCCTCGTCTCGGATCCAATCCCATGAACATATCTCTTCCCCTTGAAAGCCGCCACGTACTTCTTGTTACTCGGAAAGCTATTTTCCGGAGCCTGTCCTGGATCTCCTCCCCTCTCGGAATGTTGCTTATGAAAAAGCGGAATTGATATATCGAAGTTGGGCCTCAGTCTCGAAATCGACATGCTCGCTTTCGCCAAAATCGCGTATCCAAGGTCGAATGTCATCGACTCCTCGGCGTAATCCGGCCACGTTCCAGAGTAGAGATTGAAAATAAGATGGTTCTTGCCATTGTTCCAATAGGGAAGTCTCAACAGTTTGTTGGGTAAATTATGAACAAACTCTGTCGAGAGAGGATCTCTGTCTAAGGTATCCAGAGCTAGGACGAATATACAAGCTTTTGAGGGATCCGAGGTGTAGTAACGAGACTCGGTGATGACGTTGAGTATTTTTTGGTAGAGGGGACTGATGGCGTCTTCTACGGGGTAAACGTAGACTGAGAAGCCTTGTCTGCATCTGGTGAAGTCGAAGCAGGTTTCCATTCGACATTGTCGAGTCTGGTGGGAGGTTGGGAGGTTTATGTTGGTGGTTCGAAGATCCTTGTCGTAGAACTCCTCGTTTAGAGTTAAATAGGAGGGAAGGCTGTCGTAGGGGAAGTGCGACCTTCCTGAGTTCTTTTCGCTTTTTAAACGGTAACCACCGAAGTAACAGTAGCCGAGGAAAGCGCAGGTGACGAAGAGAAGCAGGTAACGCTTCTTGGCCTGCATTCTTGGGGGATTTTATTGCTGGGGCTGAGTTCTGGACATGGCTTTTAGCTGAAGGAGATCTGTGCACTTGGTGCTGAGGTCAGGTTCTTGCTCAACTTCTGCGAGGAGAAGAGAGACGAGTCCATTGCGAGGTTGCCTGGAAAAGAAAATAGTTATGAGTTTTCTGGTTTTTTCTTCACTGTTTATTTTGTATTTTGTATTTTCTATTAAAATTTCAAAATTTTAATAGAAAATATTCCAAAGTATTTTAAGGAATTCAAAGAATACAAATTAAATTATTTAACTTTGGAATAGTCAAATTTAACTCCTTTTCATGTAAAGATCGCTTTCTGATTAAAATTGTTCACTTTAAATAAATTTATAACTTTTGATATTAAAAGCCGTTACATTTTCAACGTTTTCATATTGAAATTCCAAAATACTTACTTTAGAATCTTCAATTTCAAACAAATAAATTATTTTCAAAAATGACTATCTATTAAAAAAAAATCACAAATGAAATTTCTTTGTTACACAAAAATACCCAGAAAATCACAACTCACCTTACAATAACAATAAATAGAAAAAATCCTCAGTCTTCTCGATAAGAGATTAAAGATTCTTAAAATTCGTATAAGAAATCGGAACAGAAAAATATCCGCGTTTTACACTTGACAAAAAAGCAAATTTTCAATTCGTCACTCAGTCATGAACCGAAAATTCGACTTCCCATTAAGAATTGTAAAATCTCTTCTGAAATTTTTGCCCTCTCGTATAAAAAAGGCTAAAATAAAATAGAATTGCAGAAAAAGAAAAAAGTTCCCTCAAATTCGTTTATTTGACACGAGTGACGTTTTATGGAGTACCGTTATTTTTCTAATTTTAGAAACAGCTGGCCTTGAATTGGGATATAAATCACGACGAAGGGAGATTCACTTATCACAATTAAGAATTCGGATGAAAATTCTAGCAGAGCCTCGTTTATAATAGAAAAATCAAAAATGTATTTTTCGAGTCCGCGAATTATCGGAAAATTTGGGGTTAGTTCTTGCACACACGAATTTTTGACACTTTGCCCGAGAAATAATATCACTCCGCATTTTTCGTCGCGATTTATTAATTCGCCGGCAAATCGGAACGACGGAGTGACGCCTCCTCCGAGCGTAAAAACATTTTGCGAATTATTTCTGATGTTCGATTTCCGAATTGAAATTCACAGAATTCAACCGATGAGGCGAAAGTAAAGTAAACGAGATGGGAAAGTCGAAGAAACTTTACGCGCACTCCAAGCGGCGAGATTTCGAACTAAGTCGACGTTTCAAAATTCTGGCGGGAAATTTGAATTTTCGCTTTAATCACGTTGGAGACAAAGTTTATAACAATGTTAATAATAACCAAATATCTCTTAATATTGAATATTTTTCAATTTTGAAAGCACATTAAATTAATTCAAAGATTTTTGATTAAAAGCGTTACAAATTCTAATAATAATATAAATATAAATTAAGAACATATAATTATTATAAAAAACAGAAAATACTTACATTTTTTGAAGAATTTTTCCGACACATTTCTTAAGGTGTGAGACGAATGATATAATTTTAATTTTGAAAATTGCTAGTGTGAAAAAATATTATTTAAATTAAATATTATTAAAATTAAAATCGTAAATGATTAATTACCGTGAAAATTGTTATAATTAAATTCACTCGCTGTCAATAAAACTGAAAATAATCTTTGAACTCAACACTCGCTTTGATTTATTATCTACAGTGAAGAAAAATATAGGACTGATTCATATTTTCGCTGAATTGCATCGATTATCTAAATCTAAAAATAGTAAGTCCTCCACTCAACAGAAATTACGATAAAATTCTAATTCCTCCATCCGCACTTTGCAATTGAATGATTACGCCAATAATCTCTGTAGAAGCTGATGAGATATAAAGTTAAAAAAAAAAAACTCGATCTGGAAATACCTTTCGCTCGGGATGATAAAAATAATATAGATAAAAACTTCACTGCAGAAATATTCAATATAAATAAAGCTTGTACTTTTTCTGAAACCTGACAATATTTTCCTAGAAGCACAATTTTAAAGAATGCAAATTTTAGAGATTTTAATCTACTTTTATAATAAGCACCTTTTTTAAACTCAATTCTTTTTTACACCTTCGATTTTTTAAAAATTATGAACCGAAATTTGATACTTCAGACAAATTAAAAAGAATACAATTAAAAGAAGTATTCGGAAGAATCTTGCAGATGAATCTCAGTAAGTAAAGTATGCAACTGCCATTAAATTCTTCTCGATTGCGAGGAGAGAATAAATTAGAAATTTGCATCCTTGACCACGGAACCTCTGTATTCATTTGTAATATTTATTTTGTATAGTCAAGATGTTAAACTTCTTTTTTGCATATTAAACAGTAGTTTGTGTCCAATGTCCGTGGGTGATGAATCGTTTAGCGGATCGTAAAAATAATTTATGCAATTCTTCATGTCGAAAGAAAATAACATTGAATATAATTTATGGTATTTTTTGTACTACTGGTCGTTTTTGTCAGTATCTTTTAAAATATTGATTTTTAATATTGTGAAAAAATTCTCTCCAGACCCGCTGGGAAACGAACTCAGGTCTTTATTTATCATCAAAAAATAGAAAATAACATTCGCTTAAAAAACCAAACAATAATGTACTATTTTTACTCAAGGACTTTATAAATTTAATTTTAATCTATTAAATTTAATTTTAGTCTGCTAAATTTAATTTTCAGATTTAGATTCTACTTTCGCAGATTTTCTCTTCTGTCTTTTCGCCTTTGACTTTTTCCTGTACGGACGAATCGTTAATTCGTTTTCTCGAATTTTGGGAGCTGGAAGTTCCTTTTTCAAGTACGCAGCTGCTTTTTGAGGTGTCTCCATATTCAGAATAGCAGATCTGAAAAATAAGTTTATTTTTATTTCAATAATTATCAATATAATTTTTTTTTAATTTCGTACCTTTGTTTTCCTTCAGCTCCTTTCAAAAAAGCAATAGAAACGCATCCGATGAAAGCTTCCTTAACTACTTTAATATCAGTTCCGTTCGGAATATTTGAAACGAATAGCCTGCAAGAATTATTAAATTATTTATTAAACTCTTACTATTAAACTGTAAATATTAATTTAACTAAAAAATAAGTAACTATACTCACGATTTAATGGGAATGGAATCCGCTTTTAGGGAAGGAATAGCGACTTTTTTTAGCGCTTCTTTTTTCCCTCCGGCTAAAGATTTATTCAATTTATCAACACTTTTATCTGCCAAAGGCATCAAAATAATTCTCTTGCCATCGATCTTTTTATTTTTCATGGTTTTCAAAGATTTCGTTCTTTCTTCTATTGTCGAAAAAATTACGTGGCAACATTTCGATGTTTGTCTAGGCAATTTCACTAAAACATTGCCGGGAAATAAACTCATGACTTCTTTGTCATCTTTTATTACGTGTGGAAGTCGCAAATATAATGTTCTTCCTTTTTCTTCTGACGTCAAGGTTTCCGATTCGTTCGTCATTTTCTGCCATGAAAGAGAAAATATAACATAAGTAAAATATATATAAGTAAATAAATCTAATTTTTGAAGCGTTAATAATGTTGGATCAAAATTCTAATTCTAACTTTTTAAATTCCAGTAATTTCAAGAATTTCGACAATTTAACATAAAATATTCAAAAGAATTTTAAGGAATTCAAACAATTACACAAATTCAAAAATTTTTTTAAAGAATTCTATGAATTTTTAGAATAAATATTTTAGTAAATGATTATAATTGGTAATTAAGTAAAAGGCATACTAGATTTAAAAATGGACAAAAAATTTTTAAAAACACGTGTTTTTAAATAAAAATCGGAATTCAAAATTTTCAAAGTAAAAAAAGGAAAAAATATAAAAAATACGAAGTATGTTAATCTAAGTTCAAAATTGAAATTGACTGGAAATAATAAAATCGAAGATAAAATCCATATTAATTTAATAATTTATGATAATAATAATAATAATAGTAGCGTTTATAAATCAAATAACACGTGTTTTATTAATAGTAGAACTAACCTCAAGAATGTATTTTCTTCCTCAGTTTTGTATAAAATAAATTGTTGATTTAAGTCCCGTTCAAGTTCAAAATACTTCAGAAATCAAGAATTTGAAAAATGTAGTTTACTTTATACCGCATTGAACCCAAAATTGATTTTATTTCACTTTTCTTTCACTTTTCCACTTTTCTTCTGTTTACGCTTTACGTCTAGAAAAATCTAGTAACAAATTATTAACTAGACATGGAAGCAAGAACATATAAAATTCCCTAGAATTTCTAGCGCACCGAAAAAACTTAAGGCGGTAAATTTAAAAAAAAAACTTTGCAAACTTTGGTTAAAAAAATTTATTTTTTTTAATTTTAAATTTTCATTGTCAAAAATTGAAAAGGAACAGTGCTATAGAACAAAAATATATCTAATTATAATACTTTTTAAGCAAAATGTGGAAGCCAGTAGAAAAATAATTAAAAACTTGATATAATATACATATTACATTAAGAAAGTTTATATAAACGTCGACTCCACAATCCACAAAGATCTACAATAAAATAATATATAAGATTTAATTATAAATTATAAAGCAATATCATATATTGATTTACGATAGTTTTCAAATTTTTTAGAGTTTTTTTCACTAAACTATTTTCGGATTTCTCATTTTGGCTTTTATAGTGACTTATTGTGTTTCTTGTACACTGACTTTAGTTTCACATCAAGTTTTTCGACTCAAATTTCCGTTAGCTCGAGTTTAAAACTCTTTCATTTAAGGGCAAATCACTTTCGGAATCACTGGTATCTGTAAGAGAATTTTTTCCCCGCGTCGGATAATCCTTCTTGGTTGTTTCCTTTCTTGCCTTTTTCTGTAACTTTTTGGCCTGAAATTAGAAAAAGAAATAATTTTTATCTTTTAAAATTAAAATATTTAGTCTCAAATCCTTTTATTTTGTTTAAAATTAAACTATTCATTGGAAAATTTACTTTTTAAATCAAGAATTCAATTATTTTGTTTGAAAATAGATAATTTTTTGAAATTCATCCTTTCTGGTTTCAAATTATTATTTTTTTTAGTACTGTGAAGCCTGTGACGAGGAAAACTTAATGAAATATACCTTGGGCCACTTAACAACAGATCGTTTAGATCCTTTCGATACATTTATTTTAGGGACATATTTTTCAGCAATCGGTTCCACTCTTCTTATATCAAAATCCTGATCAACTTTTGAGACTGTTTGTAGTCTTTGTTCCTCGGAAGTAACATATAAATCGTCTGGCTGATGATACGTATTATGGATATCGTAAGCCTTTTTACTACAAAATAATGCAGCACACATTGTGCATTTAATCAGATTTTCGGGAACAGCCTCTCGTTCTTCCTATTATTAACATAAAAATTAGTCTTTAATATATTATCTACTTAAAACAATCTGTATATTTAATAAAAGTTGTACTATATTTAAACTGAAAAATTTTTCAATAATTTCTTTAAAAAAACTCCCATAAATTGTACAAAAACGGAAAAATAAAATAACTAGCGATCCAGACTAAAGAAAAGCTTGAATTTTAAATTTTCACCTGAGTGTGATTTTTCTCCAAGTGTTGCTGCAAATTAAATTTCAGCATATATTCTGCTCCACACAAGTGACAGTAATAAACACTCAAAGCGTCGTTCATTGAGTTCAGCTTTATTTTATTACTAGGCGGAGGCGTTGCTATTGGTTGGAATAAATTAATCAATCTGTGGAGAAGAAAATACATTAATAAATCCGCAAAAATCCACTCAAATCGAGAGCGAATGAATTAAAAAAGTAAAAATTAAAATGAAGGTTTAAAATTAGTTCAAAAACCTTTTGTGAACTGAGCGGTGGTGATATTGTAATGCTTTATCGTTGTAAAATATTTCATCACAATCTTCGCAATTTTTGTGCTCGTCCTCATTATTTTCGTCAGATTCGTGCGAATTTAGATGATTGTCTCTAAGATTCTGAAATTAAAAAAAAATTATTAGTACTATAGAACGAAAAAGTGTATTTAATTATAATATTACCTTCAGAGGAAATTGCATTCCACAGAAAGGACAGTAAAATTTCCCAGGAGCGTTAGGATGCATTTTAAATCTGTGTCTAATTGTTGCTGTAACAGTTTCAAACATTTTTCCACAAAGATCACATTTTGCATCTGCATTTTGCTCGGCGGTTGTGGATTTTCCACGGTGGTCAATTTCCTTGTTTGCGTGTTGCCTAAAAGACAAGATAAAAAAATATAAATTATAAATTCCACTTCGAATTTCAAAAAGCAACGTTAATAAAAAAATTTCCAAAAATTCCATATTTGAATTTCCTGAATTTTACTCGGTCGGTAAAGTAGGATGTTTACCAAAAGAAAGATTAAAATTTTCGATTTATTTATTTATTTGTTTATCTTTGTCTGACACTAGGGTTCCACATTTTACTGGATATAATTATTAAAAAACACAAATTCATGCTTCTATTAAAAAAATAAATGAGATTTTTCTTCGTAAAATTTGCATAACTAAAGAAAATAAGAAATGTAAATAAAAAATTACAGACCTGAAGTGTTCCTGAAGAGCTTCCTTGGATTCTAATTTCGAACTGCAAAGAACACACTTGTGTTCTTTTTTATCACTCATTTTTGACTGGATTAGATGAAAACAAATAAAATCAAATCACTAAAATTTTTAAACGAATCCCAGACGTTGTGATGTTTTTCGAGTTTTAGTACTAACAAAACCGTTCGATTCACTTTGAATCTGTATTTAATCATCGATTAGACACTTTCCGAAAATAAAGAATAGTTAAAAGTTTTTTAAAGAAACTTTTTAAAAACACAAAATCGATGGTTTTAATACAAAAATGTGAATTAAAAACGCGATCAACGCAACTCGAATGTTTTTTTCCGTTTTTTCCAGAGAAAAATCAATCACGCGTCGCCATCTTTAACGGGTTGAAAATGGCGCCATCTGCAGTCGAATGTGAAGGGGACAAGTTTAATTTATAGATTTTTACTATTAATTTTATTGCATAATTAACATAATTCTAATTTCCTTTTATACAATCCAAGAAAACTGTTTTTTTTTACTTTCACAAAGGCCGGATTTTGGAATTCGAAGTTCTGTGGGAAAATTTGAAATTGGTAAAATCTAGGGTTTTTTTTATTGAAAAACAAAGTCCCTAGTGGTATTTAATTTTCAACAGGGGTGTATATATTCTGAATATCACCCTGAACCAGAGATTAATTGTTTTTATTATCAATTTAAACATAAAAAAAATAAATAATTAAAAATGTTAATTTTTAAAAAATTTATAATTATTTGATTTGCAATAGAATTTTTAAGTTGAAACTTCGACCCAAGTCTGATTTAATTTGATTGAATCTGAAAATTTGAAAAATAATTAATTTAAATTAATTAAATATAAAAAAAATCTAAGAGCTTTTCATTTTACAATGTATATATGTATCTTTATTTTAAGTCATTACATATCTTTATTATACACTTAGAATTACATTAATTATATACATAAGAATTACATTTTATTTGTCGGTAACGTAGAAATCGGGTAAGCCTCACATGGCCTTAAAAACAAATTAATATTTTATTAAATAATTTTTCTAATTAAAGATTTAACATTAAAACAATTGTTGAGCAACGAAAAACAAAAAAAATCACAAAGATTGTTAAAATATGAATAAAAATGATGTAAATATTATAAATTGTTTTATTTACATTACTTGAAATTACTACGGAAAACGTATTTAGTCATAATATTTCTGTAGAAAAATCAAGAATTCAAATTTTGAAATTAGAACATAGATTTTAAAATAACCTTCCTTATAAATTCGCCAATTTCTCTTGGTCCGCCGTGTCTAACAAACTGACAATAAAGTAAGCTGTAACTTCCTGCAAAAGTATCCTGTGAGTGTTCAATAAAAATTTTTGAAAAGCCGTGCTGCCAGAAACAATCAAATTTCTTTTCGCCTTGACCAGTTTGTAACGGGCCATTATCATATCATAAAGCAATGGAAAATTATCCAAAACAATTCGAGACTCAAAAAACCAGACAAATTCATAATTCGCCATATAAGGTGTCAACTCCCTGATCGGTGTACTTAAAAAATCGAACAAACTTAATTTATGACCGCTTATAATATTAATATTTCGCAGCATTTCAAGTTCACGAAAGTTGTTCGGATTAAGTTCACCTCTATTCACCTGCATAGAATATTCAACCATTACATCTACAGCTGTTGCAAAATTTTCCTTAACTATTTCTTCATATGCACCCGAGAAAGGCGGAAGATCATGTACATATCTTTTTCTTGAGGCCATGGTATGTCTTGACATAAATCCGAGAAAGAATCCTCAGCCGACGAATATGTCGGACGATTAAATATATTAGCTCCGTTCTGAAACAAAAAAATCCGGAATCAGATTTCCAAAATTCAAAATTTTTTAAATTCAACATTCAAAATTTCCAAAAATCTTCAATTCCGCCATGTTGGATTTTTCGAAATTGAATATTTCGAATTTAGATTCAGATTCAAAGATGAAAATAAATACTTCAAGAACAGGGTTGAAAAAAATACACTTTTTATATTGGGTTTGTTCTGAGAAATACTACCTTAGGTTTTTGAATGACTTGAAGTTGAATGAAGAAAAACAAACTAATGGTGCAAAAAAAATGTCAGGAAAACCTTCAAAATACGTTAAAATTCGTTAAATTTTCTTAAAACTCCCAAAAACCTCTTGAAATCCCTTCAAAATCCACAAAGACGATTAAAATCATAAATGTTTTGAAATTCAAGTTAAAACTCGTAAAAAGCTCTTCAGAACTTAATGCACATGAAATCTTTACGTATTTTAAGAAATTTTAAAGAATTTTAAAAAGATTTTTAAAATCTTAAGAAATTTAGATTTTTTAAGGAATTTTAATGTTTTTCATGGAGTTTTCAATGATTTCACGTGATTTTTTATTGTTTTTTAAAAATTTTGTGGAATTTTGAAAAGTTTTGTAAAATTTCAAAAGATTTTTATATATTTTAAGGAATTTTAAAGTTTTTCGTTACATTATGAAGGATTTTGAGAAACTTGGAAGAAATTTTAAGGAATTATAAATATTTTCGTGGAATTTTAAAGGATTTTAAAAGTTTTGTAAGAATTTTTAGTAATTTTAAAAGATTTTAAGAGGTTTCTGTGAATTTAAAGGGATTATAAGAGATATGTATAATATTTAAAATATTTAGTGGAATTTTAAAGAATTTTAAAAAAAATTGATGTTTAAAAGTAATTTTAAAGAATTTAAAAGCTTTTCATGGAATTTTAAGTGATTACAAAAGATTTGAATAATATTTAAAAGATTTAGTTGAATTTTGAAAGGACTTCATGAAATTTTAATAGATTTTTAAGGAAGTTTAGGGAATTCAAAGAATTTTAAGGAATTTTGAAGTTCCTCGTGAAATTTTAAAGGATTTGACAAATTTTTTATGATTTTCTTCTGAATCAACAAACTTTCATTGATTTTTTAATGACTTGAAGTTGTAAGAAAGTAAATAAATAATCGTGCGCGTAGCGCACATGATGGTCTCCTAATATCTTAAAATTCCATGAAATCCTTTACAATTATTATACAAAATCTTTTACAAATCGTAAAAATCTAGTGACATTCTGTAAAATTCCCTAATTCTATAAAATGTTTTTCTAAATCATAAAAATTTTGTGAAATCGTTTAAAATTCCATGAGGAACATTTAAATTCTTTAAAATCACTTTAAAATAATAAAAATTTCTTAAAATTCTTACAAGTTTCCTAAAATCCTTTATAACTACACGAAAAAACTTCAAAATCCCTTGAAATACGTAAAAAATCTTTTAAAATTTTCAAAATTCCTTAAAATTCCACAAAATCTTTAAAAATTCATAAAAAGTCTCATGAAAACATATAAGATTCCATGAGGAACCTTAAAATCCCTTAAAATCATTTTGAAAAATCAAAATTTCTTAAAATTCTTACAAGCTTTTTAAAGTCCTTTAAAATTCCTTAAAAATCTCTTAAAATTCTCTCTAGAGAATCTCAGAGAATACCTGGAAATTATTTATAATCCTTCGAAATCTTTGGATAGTTTCTAAAATTTGTTAAATAAATTATAAAATTTATTTCTTTGGTAGACATTATTTACTATGACAGAAAACAAAAATAGTTTATAAAAGTAGATTCTTGAAAAAAATTCCAGGCGTATTCCCGGTTTTTCCCGGTAGTAGACGCCCTGTAAATAAAAAAATAAAAAAAAAAAATAAAAAAATAGAGTTTATAACTTATATAACATTGCAGAAAATTCTGAAAAATACTTTAAGGGTGGACTCAACACAAAAAAAATTGCCGTTCGAATCTACGAGATAGATTAGTGGGAAATGAATATCTCCGTGAAAAAACATCAATTTGGATTATTTCTTTATAAACATTACATTTATAATTAACAATTAATGACGGATAAAATTTTTTTCACACTCATTTATTTCCTAGAGACTTAGGAAAAAAAAAACACCCGGTACTTGTTCTTAAAAAAGTAACTAACAAAATGTAAAACCACGGAGAAAATTAGTTATACCAATTATACGTTCATAATAATAAATATTTTTAGTAAATAAGAGTCAATAAACCTTCGCATCAAAAATACGAAGGTTTATTGCCTCTTTTTAGCTAAAAATATTTATTATTATACATGTATAATTGGTATAACTAATTTGCATTTATGGTAAAGTATCACATATCCTTAAGATATTTTTTATCTCTCTCGAAGTGCACTACCAAAACCGAATAAATAAACAAATAAATACCTGTATCTTAAGAAGGAACTCAAAACTGCACACAAATTTCGATGAAAATAGATAAATTAAACTTTTATCGCAAAGAGATTCACAGAGGTAATGATGCTGACGCTCTGGAAGATGTTGCACGCTGCACGGTCTGTCCTCAATAGACGGATTTCAATCGTCGCTTCCCCAAGCAGACCCTAAGAGTGGCGTCCCATAGATCCGAAATGCATTGCGTCTGGGCGTAAAACCATGAGAGTGAGAGAGACGCACTATCACTACTATCTCTCTCACTCTCATGGTTTGACTCCAAAACGCAACGCTTTCCGGATCCATGTGATGCCACTCTAATGACTAATGCAAGCTGAAGTGCAAGTATTAACATGTTGCAGAGAAAAAAATGTCGATAAAGTACGGATCGGGTAAGTAATAAATGCCCTTAAAAAGAAATTAATATTTTATTAATTAATTTTTCTAATTAATGAATTAAACATTAAAACAATTTTTGATTGCAGAGTTTTGAGAAGACGTTTGCCCTTTCAGTTGTTGATTATTGGAATTGGAAATTCTGTAGTACTTAATATTACTTTTCTAATTTATTTGTTATTATTATTATTGTGAATTGGTTTCGCCCAATTTAATTAAATTGGAAGGTGTTTGCAGACCGGCTTTATTACTCCTAATATCTTCTAAAATATTGTTAAATAAGGAATTACAAATTTTATAGGGAATTTTATTGAGGAATTTCAAAAGGTTTTTATGATTTTTAAAAGATTTGTAGAATTTACAAAGATTACGAAGGTTTTCGTTAAATTTTAAGGGTTTTCAAAAAATATTTCGAATTTATAAAAGATTTTGTAATATTTTTAAGGATTTCATGGAATTTTATGAGATATCTAATGATTTTATAGAGATTTTAAAAGTTGAGAAATTTCCAGAGGTTGCTAGAAATTTTTCGAGATTTTCACTAATTTTAACGTGAATTTCAAGAGATTTTTAGGATATTAAAACGATTTTGTAGAATTGTATGGAATTTTAGGGATTTTAATAGCTTTGTAGGAGTTTTATGAGGTTTTAAGGAATTTGAAATATTATCCTAAAATTTTAAGAAATTTTATGAAATTTCTAATAATTTAAAGTGATTTCGAGAGATTTTACTGATATTTAAATAATTTTGTTAGAATTTTAATGGATTTCATGGAATTTGATGAAATATCTAATGATTTGAAGAGATTTTAAGAATTGAGAAATTTCCCAAGATTTTTAGAAATTTTCACTAATTTTAATATGGATTTCAAGAGATTAATAATTTTGAAGTTTTTTATGTGCATTTTTAACGATTTTAAAGTGATTTTTACGAAATTCAAGAGATTTTTAGGATATTAAAACGATTTTGGAGAATTGTATGGAATTTTAGGGATTTTAATAGCTTTGTAGGAGTTTTATGAGGTTTTAAGAAATTTGCAATATTATCCTGAAATTTTGAGGAATTTTAGGAGATATCTTATAATTTTAAGTGATTTCGAGAGATTTTTCTGCTATTTAAATGATTTCAGAGAAATTTACAGGATTTCATGGAATTTGAAGATATTTCCAATACTTTTAATGGGTTTTAAAGAATAATAATTTCAATTAATTGTTATCATTGAATTGACAAGAATCTGAAGAAGTTTCTAAAAATTTTAAGAGATGTTCACGAATTTTAAGCGTTTTCACAGGTTATTTTCAAAGATTTCTCGGAACTTTTAGAGATTTTCAGGAAGTTTAACATAGATTTTAAGAGATTAGAGAAATAAAATACAATAAATGATATAATATTGAAAAAGAACGTAAATGGAATTACTTGAAATTACTACGGAAAATGTATCAAGAATTCAAATTTTGAAATTAGAACTTAGATTTTAAAATAACCTTCCTTATAATTTTGCCAACATCTCTTGGTCCGCCGTGTCTAACAAATTGACAATAATGTAAGCTATAACATCCGGCAAATATATCTTGTGAGAGTTAAATAAAAATGTTTGTAAAGCCGTGCTGCTAGAAACAATCAAATCTCTTTTCGCCTTGACCATTTTGTAACGGGCCATTATCATATCATAAAGCAATGGAAATTCCTCCCAAACAAATTCAGACTGAAAAAACGAGACAAATTCACTATTCCCCATATAAGGTATCAACTTCTTGATCGGTGTACTTAAAAAATCGAACAAACTTAATTTACCGTTTATAATATTAATATTTCGCAGGATTTTAAGTTCACAAAAGTCGATCGGATTAAGTTCACATCTATTCACCTGCAATGCATATTTAAGCATTATAGCTACAGCTTCTGCAGTATTTTCATTAACTATTTCTTCATATGCACCCGAGAAAGGCGGAAAATCATGTATTTTTCTTGACTCCATGGTATGTCTTGACATATAAATCCGAGAAAGAATCCTCAGCCGACGAATATGTCGGACGATTAAATATATTAGCTCTGTTCTGAAACAAAAAAATCCGGAGTCGGATTTCCAAAATTCAAAATTTTTTAAATTCAACATTCAAAATTTCCAAAAATCTTCAATTCCGCCATCTTGGATTTTTCGAAATTGAATATTTCGAATTTAGATTCAGATTCAAAGATGAAAATACATACTTCAAGAACAGGGTTGAAAAAAATACACTTTTTATATTGGGTTTGTTCTGAGAAATACTACCTTAGGTTTTTGAATGACTTGAAGTTGAATGAAGAAAAACAAACTAATGGTGCAAAAAAAATGGCAGGAAAACCTTCAAAATTCGTTAAAATTCGTTAAATTTTCTTAAAACTCCCAAAAACCTCTTGAAATCCCTTCAAAATCCACAAAGACGATTAAAATCATAAATGTTTTGAAATTCAAGTTAAAACTCGTAAAAAGCTCTTCAGAACTTAATGCACATGAAATCTTTACGTATTTTAAGAAATTTTAAAGAATTTTAAAAAGATTTTTAAAATCTTAAGAAATTTAGATTTTTTAAGGAATTTTAATGTTTTTCATGGAGTTTTCAATGATTTCACGTGATTTTTTATTGTTTTTTTAAAATTTTGTGGAATTTTGTGGAATTTTGAAAAGTTTTGTAAAATTTCAAAAGATTTTTATATACTATAAGGAATTTTAAAGTTTTTCGTTACATTATGAGGGATTTTGAGAAACTTGGAAGAAATTTTAAGGAATTATAAATGTTTTCGTGGAATTTTAAAGGATTTTAAAAGTTTTGTAAGAATTTTTAGTAATTTTAAAATATTTTAAGAGGTTTCTATGAATTTAAAGGGATTATAAGAGATATGTATAATATTAAAAAGATTTAGTGGAATTTTAAAGAATTTAAAAAAAAATTGATGTTTAAAAGTAATTTTAAAGGATTTAAAAGCTTTTCATGGAATTTTACGTGATTACAAGAGATTTGAATAATATTTAAAAGATTTAGTTGAATTTTGAAAGGACTTCATGACATTTTAATAGATTTTTAAAATCTTGGATTTTTCGAAATTGAATATTTTGAATTTAGATTTAGATATGAAAATAAACACCTCAAGAACAGGGTTGAAAAAATACACTTTTTATGTTGGGTTTGTTCTGAGAAATAATGCATTTTAGAATTTTTTAAACAAAAAAAAATTGAGTTTATAACTTATATAACATTGCAGAAAATTCTGAAAAATACTTTAAGTGTGGACTCAACACAAAAAAATTGCCTCTTTTTAGCAAAGAATATTTATTATTATGAATGTATAATTGGTACAAGAAATTTGTTTTTATGGTAATGTATCACATAGCCTTAAGATATTTTTTATCTCTCTCGAAGTGCACTACCAAAACCGAATAAATAAACAAATAAATACCTGTATCCTAAGAAGGAACTCAAAACTGCACACAAATTTCGCTTAAAATAGATAAATTAAACTTTTATCGCAAAGAGATTGACAGGCAATGATGCTGATGCTCTGGAATGCCACCCTAACGCCTAATGCAAGCTGAAGTGTAAATACTGACGCGAGTAACGCGTTGCAGAGAAAAAAATGTCGGTAAAGTAGGGATCAGGTAAGTCTTACATGGCCTTAAAAACAAATTAATATTTTATTAATTAATTTTGCTAATTAATGAATTAAAGATTAAAACAATTTTTGAGCAACGAAAAACTTCCAGCAAGAAACTTTTTAAGGCCATGTAAGACTTACCCGATTCCTACCTTACCGACATTTTTTGTTTGCAACTTTATTTGTACATTTATTGAAATATCAAATTGAAAATTTCTAAAATTAAAGAAAATATGCTAAGGTATGTTTATCTGGTCTTAAATATTAACATTTGTAAAAAAAAATTTTTTGAAAAATTATTTTTTTATTTTTACAAAAATTTAAGACCAGATAAACTTACCTTAGCATATTTTCTTTAATTTTAGAAATTTTCAATTTGATATCTCAATAAATGTAGACGTAGCGTTGCAGACAAAAAAATGTCGATAAGGTAGGGATCGGGTAAGTAATACATGCACTTAATTACAGTACAAAGAAGTTTTTTCTGAAAAATTTTAGCCCAGTTGAATTATTATTATAATTGTTATATTATAATTATTACTATTGTTTGTAAGTTAATTGCAGAGTTTTGAGAAGACGTTTGCCCTTTCAGTTTTTGATTATTGTAATTGGAAATTCTCTAGTATTTAATATTACTTTTATTTTTTTGTATTTGAAAAAAGATTAGTGCTACAGAGCGAAAAAATATTTATCTATAATTTTCGTTGAGTAAAATGGGGAATTAAATTTTCAATAAAGAAAAAACAAGGAATCCCAAAAAAGTGCGTTTCGTTTGGAATTTTATTATCCGTCTAACAATTTTGACACTCATCGAAATGAAACTGTTTGATTCAGATACAATTCCAAAACAATTCGGTTCGGAAAATTTCTGATTGATTCAAAATGAATTTTTAATTGGTTCCGAATGAATTTCATATTTCAATCCCCACCCTGGCGGGAGGTTCGGATAGAAAAAAATGTATCCTTTTGAATCAATTTCATTCCGAAATGTGTATCCGAAGCAAACAGTTTCATTCCGATCTAATCCGAAATGAAAAAGAGGATTCTAATCCGACCTAATTCGAGGTCTATCCTTGATTTCTATCCGACTGAATCCGAAAGAATAATTAAAGGAAGAATTTTAATCCGATTGGATTGGTTTCGGATTCATTCGGATTAAAGCTACGGATTAGAAAGGATTGAAAGTAGTTCGGAATTTTCTCGGATTCATTTGGATTCTCCCTAGCGAAAGCTTTGGATAGAAATTCATTCCGAATCAATCCGTCAATGCGAATGAGTCAGAATTAATCCGAACTTTCCATCCGATTGAATACGGTCAATCCGAACGAATCCGAACTTTCAATCCGATTTAATCCGGTCTATCCAAACCAATTCGAATGAATCCAAAAAATTAATTAAGATTCGGATTGGTTCGGATAGACCGGATTAAATCTGATTCATTCGGATTGAAAGTTCGGATTCGTTCGGATTGATTCGGATTCAGTAGGAAAAAATGTTTGGATAGATTTTGAATGGGCTTCGGATTATTTCGAATTGAAAACTTCCGTCGGATTAGATCGGAATGAAACTGTTTGGTTCGGATACAAATTTCGGAATGATTCGGAAACTTTCGGTTTGGTTCGGAATGAATTTCAATCCGAACTTTCTGCCAGGGCACAACTTTTTCAGATTCATTCGGATTGAAAAGAATAGATAATAAGTTCGGATTGGTTTTGGATTCATTCGGATTAAAGCTACGGATTAGAAAGGATTGAAAGTAGTTCGAATTGATTTCGGATTAATTAGAATTCAGGGCACGGATTGAACGTTAACTTCAGTTTAGAAATACGGATAGAAAAGGATTAAAATTCGTTCGGATTGATTTCGGATTGGGATAACGGATTGAAAAGTGTGTACGTATTGAATATCGGATTAATTCGGACTGGAATTTTTGTTGGTTACGGATTGAAAAGGATTGAAAGTATTTCGAATTTTCTCGGATTCATTCGGATTGGAAATCGGATTGAAACTTTGTTCGGATTAGAATCGGATTCATTCGGTTTGGTATCGGATTCAATCGGATTAATTCGGTTTAAAGTCGGATTCAACTTTGTAGAGACTGACGGATTTAGTTTCGGATTCAATCGGATTAGACGTACGGATTGAAAAGTGTGTTCGGATTCATTCGGATTGGAAATACGGATTAAAAAGTGTATTCGGATAGATTTCGGATTCATTCGGATTGAATTTGGAGTTGAAACACAGATTAAAAAGGATTAAAAACATCCTTCGGATTAGATCGGAATGAAACTGTTTGGTTCGGACACAAATTCCGGAAATTTTCGAATTGGTTCGGAATGAATTTCAATCCGAACCTTCCGCCAAGCTGTGGGTTATTTCTTACTACGGCCCTGTCTAGGGATATTGGCCCCCTTGTGGCAAGGCGTGACGAATACGACGGCACCTACGCAAAGCCAGTGAGGCCAGAGATGTCAGGATAAGACACGACAGGACATGTCGGTAAAATGACAGCGACCGTATGACGCTCGTTCTCTCGCGTTTTGACCGTCTTTTTTCAAAATTCGCGAAAATACTCGACCCCACCTCGTCCATGGTGATTATTCTCAACTTGTCCGCCTCTGGAAATAATCTAAGTGTCGTCACTCATCCTCTCTACGTCTTCTTCTGGAGTCTCGGAATCTCCCTACTGTGCATTCACTTCAGTTTCAGTTGTGTTCAGTTCTGTGATCTAGTGCGTGTAGGCGATCCTCTGTCGTCATCGCGCCTCTGCGATTTTCCATCTAAGATGTTCACAGTGTCTAGTGTGTGATTCCCATTTCGATTTTTTTATCTAAAACCTGGAAAAAACGGGGGATAAGTCACCCCTGGCTCGTGGGATATGAGCATTTTCGGGGACTTCCAGCGAGTCTGGGAGCAAAGATTCCCGGACAGCGCCCTGCCGGCCGCCTGGGAGGAAGACGTCAGGGCGAATTTCGTCAAACATCAGCACAAGGTGAGAAGAGGAATCCTGCCATTTAAATGTATTTTTATCTCGAATCAGGGATTATTAGATATATTTTGATTTTTTCTTTTCTCAAGTCTCTATCGATAAAAAAGGGTTCATTGGTCTTTTCAGGTGTTTAGAAGAGTTTAAAAGGCACTTGATTGATATGGCTACGTAGATATCAGGTCTAAATTTGTCAAGTACCTAGCAGAAAATAGTTACTCGTTAAAACACTCCTGCTCCTAAAATATATTCTCGAAATAATACTTATCCATTTGAAGTAGGTTTGAGGTTTCTTTTTTTAGTCGTCTATTTTTATTTTCGGAGCCTCGGTCGGTAAAAAAGGGACCAGGTGGAGAGGATTTAAAGGGAAATTTGCTGTCTAATTCTAATTCTAATTCTAATTCTAATTCTATATATATAATATTAGAGAAGATACTTGATATATGGAGAAATCTGTAATTTGGAATTTTATTATGATATTGTCATATTTTAGAAATTTAAAAAATCCCGAAATTATAATATTCCCTATATGTAGGAAATATTATAATTTAATTTAGGGAATATTATAAAATTAAAAATTAAAAAAATTTGCTTTTTTGATTTTCTTTTTTGCAAAAAAAAATATATATAAAAATATAGGAAGACAAGACTAGATATAATTTCATATCACGTATCATTTCCTTATCGTTTTCCTATCGCATATCATCTTTCTCAAATAAAACGATAAATAAATGCTATCTTGATGTTATCCATAACAATGAGTCTTGTCAGGAGGCCATTTAATTTAAAAACTTTGTTTTGTACTTTAAAGAATCTAATCGGAAGTGATAAGTAAAAACAAAATACAAGAATACTGTCGTTCAATAAAATTTTATTTAAATTAATTTAATAAATTGAATAAATTCCATAAATTAATTTAAATTTACATAAAATATTGACACAAAATTCGAAAAAGTACTCGCTGCACCTAAGAAAATTTCATTTAATTTAACAATGATTTTAAAATGAAGTGATTTTTTTTCAGCCTTCTAACAATAATTATAATTATAGTAAAGTATAATTAGTTCCAAGGTTCAACGCATTAGTTGCACTAATAAAGAGAGAAGCGTAATTTTCTTCTCTCTGGAAAAAGTTGGAAAATCGATATTTGGGGCAGTAGAGTAGAAAATATTTAATAAGTTAGAAATAGAATTAATAATTACTGATATTAACGATAATTTATTTTCGCTTTAATTATAATATGATATTTAGATTATTTATATTTATTTATAAAACCTCAAAAGAATTTTAAAAATAATTAAACGAAAATAAAACAAGTAAAGAATAAAAAATAAAATAGCGATGGTCCCGATTGTTGAGCCTCTTTATATAATTATTACGACCGCTGGAATTATACAAATTTCTAATAATTTCCACCTTGCTTTTCCTCTAGCTCTAGAGTATAAAACCTCCTCTCTTTTACTCTTTCGCAACAATAAGAATTAACACAGCTCACTTCCTGTCTTTGCTGCAAGCGATAAAAATATAAAATGCATTTTGATGGTATCTATGACGATTGAAAATTTAAAATAAACTTGAAATTACAAAAAAATTTCATTACAAAACTAAAAAAAAATTTTTAATTGACAAAAATTATAAAATTAAATTAAAATTAAAAAATTACAAAACATTTTTTTAGGTCACACTTTTTTTCCTCTTTTTTTTTTCTTTCTGTTTCTGTTATTTTTTTTTACTTTTCCCTATATTTTCTATTCTTTTTTTCTTTTAATTATTTTCTCTTTATTTTCTTATTTATTTATTTTTCCATTTTTCTTTTCTTTTATTTCTTACAATTTGCATAACCGAACAAAATTGTTTATTTTTTTGTTGAGATTTTAGTTACCACTCAATAAAGTTTCACTTTCATCGTCCCTGAAGATTTATATTTTATAAGCTGCAATATTGACAATATGACTCACTCGATTCTCTTTGATAGTCCGAAGAATGTGTCCGAGTTATAGAAAAAAAGTGTAGCGATTGTAAAAGTACGATGACTCAATTACGGTTACAATTTTAATTATGGGTGGTAAAAGCGCCTAATTCGAATTAGGCCTATCAAGCTTCATACGAGATTAATCTATGCGTCATTCGAGTCTCCTATTGTCGTTAACAGGCAGGCACGAATGTGCGAAAAAAAGTGTCAATTGAACTGGCGTGGATGATTTAATAAACTTCTTCCCTTTAAAGAGGGGACTCATTGAAAATTAAAATCAAAAATTAAAATCTAAAATTAAAATCAAAAATTAATATAGGAAGATTATTCCAATCGTAATTTTAATTTTTTTTATCGCTTCTCCATTTTATCGAGAGTCGATAAAAAATAAAATCAAAAATAAAATCAAATAAAATTAAAAATAAAATTAAAAATCTGTTACGAATAAATTTCTAAATCGATAAATTGTTTCTAGGTCGCAGCTTTGAGGGCGGAACTTGAAAAAGAAGAATTCTATGTGGAATATCTAGAAAGGCTCCTAGCGGATGTTGAGCGCCACAAGCAATTGGCGAACAATTCCGTCTCGTCGTCAGAGTCGAAAGCTTCCGGAACTGAGTCTCCAAGTCACAGCTTCCACACCGCAGAAAATAGTCTCAACAATTCAGCGACTCAGGATGCCGAAACGACCTCACCGGCTCCACTTCCGGTTAGGGAGGACATCAGTACTCTTCAGGACAAGTGCGTTTCCGAATTAAGTTCTACCTTGAATTGCAACCGGAGACCAAAGAGCGAGATCCCCAGAAGTCCGGAGAAAGTGCCTGAATTTAGGAGGAACAGCAACCCGGATGTTCCAAGCAATTACGTCACAGTAATCGAAGTCACTGGAAGTTCCAAGAAGGACAAGAAGGAGGAAAGTGTCAAGGAAGAAGATGAGAAAGGTTCCCGCAGTTTGTACAAAATTCTATTATTTATTTTTTTCTCTCTTATTTTCTTTTCTTTCTGACTCAGAAAAAAGTCCTAAAATTTGTTTTCACTTAACACAGACTCTGAAAAGGCGCCGAACGAAGATGGAGAAGGTGAAGGAGACGGAGACGGAGAGGGAGAGGAGGGTGACGCCGAAGCCTCAGAAGAGGAGCCGTACTACGATTCCGTAGCTCTGGACCCAACCGGCGAATACGTTTACATAGATTCGAGAGTTCCAGCAGTTAACAACAATAATGGAAGTAAAGCTCCCGTTCGAAGGCCGCCTTCACTCCCAGAATCCCCTGGGAATCAGAGTAATTACGTCAATATCGACTACTTCATCCAGTAAGTTGACGAAGGCCTTTTGGTCTCTCCGGCTTCCCCTTTCAGTTGCAATTTTTACTCCTCTTTTATTTTTAACCCGACTCCACTTCCTCTTGGTCATTCAACTAGTAAATTTCTTTTCGTATCAAATTTTTGGTTCCTTAGACACAGGGCCGCCATGGATAGCGAGGACGAGGAGGGTCCGAGTCCGGCTCCGCCGATCCTCCTCAGAGCACTTTCTACTGATAACGAGACCGGAAGCAGCGACGCGGAGCCTCTAAGTTTGAGTGAAGGGAGTCTCGAGTCTCCGACGCCGACGACTCCTAGGAGACAAGAGAAGGGGAAGGAAATAGAGGACGACAGGACGTCGATGGTCAAGTGTATTGTTAATTCTGTTGTCGAGAGCGAGACTATTTATGTCGAGTGTCTTAACGTTATGATGCAGGTGAGTTGACCTTGAACTTCCTACCAATTAGATGAGTTCTTTTGTTACCAGGTTTTCCTATATTTCAGTACATGAAAGCAATTCGTGCGACTTTGACAACTTCCCAGCCTGTTATTTCTGAGGACGAATTCGGCACGATGTTCTACAAAATACCAGAACTCCACGCTCTTCATCAGACGTTTTTAGACGGCCTGAGGAAGAAGATCGAAAAATGGGACAGCAAAACAACCGTTGGAGAGCAATTTAAGGTTTTTTTGCGACTTATCTGATCTCTGATTCATCTCCAGTTGATTAGAAGATATTTAATTGATTTATTTCGCAGGTCATGGGAAGCAATATAGGAATTTACGGAGCGTTTTTGCACAATTACGCGAGGGCGACTGACACCGTACGAAGATGTTCTGCGCACTCAGCCCAGTTCGGAGAAATTACGAGAGACATTAGACTGAGAGGATTTCCGAAGGGACCCGGTTTATCTCTCGAGGACCTTCTTCACAAGCCGGTGGCTCGCGTTCAAAAGAACGCCCTCGTTCTTCATGTAATCTTTATTCTTCTTTTCCCTGTGTGGCCGCTTTATCTAAAAAAAAGTGGAGTACTTATTAAATTGATTGAACTAATTTTATGTCTAATCAATTGCAGGATTTGCTCAAACATACACCACCGAATCATGCTGATCACGCGCCACTTTCCGAGGCTCTCGCGATGACTAGGAACTTCTTGGACGAGTTCAACATAATACAGACGAAGTCCATGTTTCCGGTTAGTTTGACACATATTTTTCGGAAAAATCTGATTTAAACTTTTTTTTACCCTCTGGTACCTTTTGAGAGTCTTTAGACGATTCTGAAATCTACTGCGCATGTGTAGAACGACCTGTGATCAACTGCGCATATGTAGAGGACTCTAGGATCTACTGCGCATATGTAGAGGACCCTGAGATCTAGTGCGCATCTATAAAAATCCCAAGAATCTACTGCGCATGATTCTAATAATACTTAATTACACTAGATTAGATCCTCTTGTACAAATGTTTAAATTTGAATTTAACACATTGCAGAGTCACGATCGAGCGCAGAGGAGGCTAGTGAAGAACTCGTTCGTCGTGGAATTAGCCGACGGTCATCGGAAGCTCCGGCACTTGTTCCTATTCAACGACGTCATCGCCTGCGCCAAGTACAAAGCGTCAGGTCGAGATAAATTCACTTTTGAATTGAAGTGGTACATCCCCGTTGCGGAGGCCGCTGTTCTCGAAGATGGCGTTGAACCTAGGGAAAACAGTCCGGCAAACGTCGTCGCTCTCAGGTAATTTACCAGAATATTTCATCCTCCACCTTCATCAAAAAAACAGGACAGTAACTTATCTACTTTCTTCTCAGATCTCAAGCTTGCACAGTAAGGGACCAAATTCTCTGGGAGGAACGCAACGATGACAAGCGAATTCGCTTGGGCGGTAGAGGAACCGACAAGAACAGAAAGAAGCTGGCGGAATTGGAGGCGCAACTGGTGTTGGCTTCTCCAAATTTGGTGTTGCGGGTCTCGCACAAGAGTCAAAACAGGGTCCAGAACTCGTACACCTTCTTCCTGTCGAGTGAGTTTGAACGCTCGCAGTGGATCGAGGCTGTCGAGGCCTTACAGCAGGGTGGACAGCCGCCAGGATCACTTCCTCTCTCCATGTACGAGCTTCAGGCTTGGGTAACTGCCTGCAGAACTTATCTTCAGACGGACATGGGAAGCTACTTGCTGCGATCTAGGCGAGATGAAAGTCTCCTGCTTGGAGATCTTCATCTCACTCTCGTGGGTCTAACGCCTCCGGGTCTTGACAGATCAGGAGATCTCTTCATAATCGTGGAAGTCGACAGCTACGGGCATTACTTCAAACGCGCAAGGAGTCGAGTTGCTCGAGGACAAGCTCCAACCTGGGGTAAGAAATGCGCTGTAGATCATGCGCAGTAGGTTTTAGGATTTATTACGCATGCGCAGTAAATCTCAGAAGTATCTACACATGCGCAAAGGCAATAATGTCTCTCTAAATCCAACACCCCCATCAATTCCAGGTGAAACTTTCGTCGTGGAGCTCGAGGGAAGCCAAAATCTGAGGATTCTTCTTTATGAAGAATGTGGAGGTCGCTCGGTACTGAGGGGAAAGTGCACCCAACGCTTGAGCAGATCCTGGCTCCTGGAGGATCAGGTCGACCAGGTGAACAAGAGCTTGAACTTGGGCCCTGCTTCACTTGACGTCTCGCTCAAGTTCGTTCCGAGTGAAGTTACCTTAAGGAGAGTACCTTCTGCAAAGCCTCAAGGCCTCTTCGGCGCCAAAATCCAGCAAGTCTGCAAGTAAGTTTTGTCTGATCTTTTTCAGGAAGTCTAGAGTAAGAGAGTCTATTGATCATGGATCTTTTTATTTTTCCAAGGCGGGAGAAGCGAGATGTGCCTTTCATTGTAACGGCTTGCGTCCGAGAAGTCGAGAGGCGAGGAGTTGGCGAAGTTGGTCTTTATCGTGTCTCGGGGTCGGCTTCAGACCTGGCGAGGCTGCGGAAATCCTTCGAGAGCAATTCGTACGAGGCTGAACAACTTTTGAAGGAGGTGAGATCTTAGCGAGTTCTACACATGCGCAGTAGATCGCATCGAGTTCTACACATGCGCAGTAGATTGTGTCGAGTTCTACACATGCGCAGTAGATTGTATCGAGTTCTACGCATGCGCAGTGGGTGTACTAACGTATATTTTTCGCTTCCAGGTGGACGTGCACTCCGTAACTGGAGTCTTGAAGCTCTATTTACGAGAAATGCCGGAGGCGCTCTTCACTGACGCCCTCTATCCCGCATTTCTTGAGGCTTTCCAGACCGGGGAAATATCGAGAAACACGGCATTGCGCAGAGTGTATGAAGGTCTGCCCGTAGTCAACAAAGCCGTCATCGACTTCCTCCTAGCTCATTTAATTCGCGTCAACAAGCATGAGGCGCAGAACAAAATGTCCTTGCATAATCTAGCAACTGTCTTCGGTCCCACTTTGTTGCGTCCTGGGACCAGCAATCGAACCGACCAAAAAAGCCGAGATCCTCTCGCTGCCGGCACTGTCGACGTGATGGCCCAAGCTGGGATTCTCTACTGTTTTCTGCAGATGCAACTGCAGACGCAACAAAGCAATCAATCACTCTAGTCGAGAGCTTCGTACAGATCAATCATTTATGTACTGTTTACCTGCACTTACCCTGAACAAATCCCACTGCGAATCCGCTCGATGCTGATCAATGTCGTGGATTCAGTATTCAAAGTTAACCAGATTTTTGTGGACTTCGTGGATTCGACGAAATCAATGTCAGATTCAATCCGCATTGACTCCGAACGATCCGCATTGACTATGTAGTTGTCCACACTTGTAGCGTAGCAGAAAGTGATATATTTTATACTTTGCGATTGTATTTAGGCGTGCTTTCCACGCCGGTCTCTAGGCTGGAGGAAATGAAATTCAGCTTTTTTTATACGAGAAAAAAAATGAAGAGATTGACTTTTATCCGAGAGGTATAGCCGACGACGCTTCGAAAATTTACACTTTTTGCAATCGCATGTTCCTATAGATATTTTTGATCAAGGGCTTTTTGCTACTTACCATATTAGCAAATTCAATGTACTTGTTTTTTAAAAATAACTTTTATGTTCAGAAAGAAACTGGAAATAATCTGAATTTGCTTGTATAGTAATTGCCTCGTGCCCTTAAAAAAAAAAAAGAATCCTCGTAGATTCTCGGTGACCTCTCTTTTTATATAACTTTTACAAAATTTCGTGGAATAGAGCAATCCTGCGTCCTTTGTACTCCAACGTATTTTTCAAAAAACAAAAAACAAAAAAAAATGCGTTTCGCGCTTCTCGTCGTTTTAAGACTGATTTTTCCGTCTCTGGTTAAATTTTACTAGACTACGTCGGTATTTTTTTAGCTAAAGTGTACCTCGAAAGTAAAATAATAATATTTGGAGAAATTAGAAATATGACCATTAGGTAAAAAAAAAATTTATATAATGTAGTTTTTATAAATGCGAGATAAAATTTTAAGTTGTAGTAGACAATATTATCTCTAATTCATAATGTTCGGTGCAAAATTTAACTTTAGACAAATATTTGACATTTTCTTTGTTACTATTTTATATTGAAACTTGTAAAGCGGGTCTTTTTGTGTACTGCGCGTGCGCAGAAATCCTTGAGAGATTATACACATGCGCAGAAATCCTTGAGATGCTCTACACTTGCGCAGAAGGTGTCCCAGTGTTCTACGCATGCGCAGTTGACATCGGATGCTTCCACACATGCGCAGAACGTTTTTGAACGTTCCAGACATGCGCAGTGGACCTCTGATGCCTCCTGCACACATACAGAAGGTTTTTTATACAACTTTTAGTCGCCAGACGCTAAATTTAATGAGAGATGAAGCAAAAGATCCTCTTCAATCTAAAAAAAAATCCCGCCGACGCACATTCCGAAAGAGAAGACTCTCCAAATCCATCCCTTTTGTGCACACGAAATACACTTTATGATCGTACAATTTGGCAGTACAAAAGATCGCTGGTATTTTCTTTTTCTTTTTTTTTTCTTTTAAAGAATAGCCTTTATATTCTGAGATAGTGAATGATGTCAGTTTTTCGTCGTATTAAAAAAACTTTTACGAGAAGATAGATATAGGACAGATTCAAAAACGGTTTTTTGCAGATTGTAACTGTTTTCTACATGTGTATAAAAGTTTGCACGTGCATAATATTGTGTGTATGTGTGCATGCGTGTGTGGCTATGTGCGTGACCCAGCCTTGTATATGTGATGTACGATTTACATGAAAAATTTTTTTTCTTCTAAACGCACACACTCGGAGCATTTACGGGTGCAGAAAAAAAAATGCGTTTCCTTTTGTACATTCTGACGACATGTAAAGATTAACATCACTACCCACTATTAGAGCATTATTATATATTGTATAATGTATATGTATTATTATTATTATTATATTATTATTATATTATTATTATTATTATTATTATTATTATATTGATTTTCCGCGATTGAAGTATAGATTGTTATTACGCATCACGAGCCAGCTTATGCGCGGAGGAGGATGTACTGCCAAAAATCATTTTAGTATGCAAATATATGAAATTTATAAACTTTGCAACTCGCGCCTTTCTCTAGTAGTAGGATGACGTTATTTATTTTTTTTAAAAAAGATTCAACTTCGTTTTCTGTTGTTTATTAACGACTAAGAATCACATATATGGACAATATAATCGATTATACTGCTTAGAATTGCTAGGCGTTTCTAGCTTTATAAGTTTTTACATAATGCATTAATCCAATGCGATGAGACATCGATCGTTCTAGATGCAAATCGCCGGTCACACGTACAGCACGTGACTAGCGAGTTTTGTTCTCGTCCGGACAATTTCTCGCCGGGGGCGGAAGTGGCAATCGAACTGGTGTCGCTGCAATGTTGTTCCACAAGCCGGGCAATCGAGAGCCGTCGGAACCATTACATTGCATTCCTGAAGTGAAATTGATTAGATTAATTTTAAAAAAATGCCAGGTTTGATTAGAAAAAAAAATTTAATTACCAAGAGGCGCCGCTTCATAAAGATCGTGCAAGGCAGAGATTCGAACCCTGGTCCATTCGATGTTTTGATAATTCTCAGAAATTCCCTTCTCGTTACTCGTCCCTTGATTTTCCCACTCGCGCATATACCGGAAATAGGTCCTGAGTGCGTCATCGCTAATGGCACTCTTGCAAACCTAAAAATTGAAATTTTTCAAAATAAAAAGTCGAGGGAATTCTTGCCAAAATTCTGGATCAAATTGTCGAGGCAGATTCCATTTATAACATTTTTTAAAGATTTTATGCGAAAATTACAAGTCGAAGTGGGCAAACACCGTTTTAGCGACTGCGCATGTGCAGATTTTTTACCTACCTCTAGTCGGGTGTTTGGATAGTAGTGAATGTAGTTAACACACATCTCGTCGGATATGGCAAATCCTCCGAGGGTTATGTTTGTCCTTTTCATAGTGTTGTAAGTACAAGTTGTTATGAGAGAATCGCCCTAAAACGTAACCAGAATTCGTGTGCCATTTTGAGGAATCAATTTCTGTGGAAATTAGTGAATATTTTTCTTTATTGAATGTTTTATTCACGAAACAAATCGCGAGGTGGTCACTTCGCGATTGAAATCGGGAATAAAACGCTCGGGAATTAATATCGAGTACTGATTTCCGGTGGTATGTGACCTTCTCGATGGCAAGATTTTTATCATATTATCTTACTTTAAATTAGATGAATATTGTTAATTTTACGCAAAAATATTACCGGTAGAACTGTCACGTGGTCGGGCAGAAGTCGAATTTCCTGAAAATGAGTCGAATAGTGGTTATCGTAGTTCAAAAGCGGCAGTTCCTCGCCATTTCTTATGTGACGTGTCATTACTTTTGCGCCTGTTAGATGCGTGTGTAGTTGAGATCCAAAAATTCGAATTCCTCTTTGAGGTAAACCAACGCCTGTGCATTCGGAAATACAGTGTCCTGATAAAGAGAATGCTTCCTGAAAGTGTAAAAATTATAAATAGATGTAATGCTAGTGAAGGCGCCTTAATATCCTCACCTCGCAACTTTACTTCAAGATTAATGAGTCAAAAAATGAGAATTTTGAACTTTCTATTATTGAAATGGAATCCTTTCGAGTGCACTATTTACCCCCACATTTAAATTTAACGTTTTATTTTTTATTTTCTTCTTTTTATTCGTTTTTTACTTTTTCTCGTGATCAGCTGATAGAATTCACGCCGCCATTTTGAAACCAGTATATACCTGTTGGGGTGGGATGGCCATTTTGTCCGTATATTCGAGACCCAATTCGAGCACACCAGCGTCGTATTTTCTCAAAGTTTTTGTGAGGAAAAATTGAATTCCTGAAGAATCTACAACTTCGGCTTGTAATTCTGGATTATTATAGTGAACTTCGAGCATAACATGGTGATTAAAATCCGTCCCTCCGATAGACAAACCAGCATCTTCTGGATAAACAAACGCATCTGCGCCCATTGCCCAGGCAGCCAAAACTTTTTTACAAATCTGCAAATTACAAAAAATTTATTTTTAGCGTTTGAGATTTTTTAAAAAGTTCTAAATCCTTCTCTAATTCAATTTTTACTTGTGTTTTTTGTGGGCGATCAGGACTGTCGCAAGGCCCGTTGAATAGAGGGATTTCCAGGTCTACTGGGCCAGCACAGTAAAAAACTTCCATGTGGTGGACCAAATGTTCGTTGCCTTTTTGTATCACTGGACCAAATTGCAAGATGTGATGTCTGAAAGTAGTTTTACACGTGAAGTTATATTACAGTTATATAACAGGGATATAATTGTTATAAAACAGTTATGTTTCAGAAATGTAACATTTATATAACATCAATGTAACAGTTACCTAAAATTGATATAACGACAGTGTAACCGTTGTATAACATTTATATAACTATTATATAAGCTCTATGTAACATTGATGTAACAATGATGTAACAATGTAACAGTTTTATTAAACATAGAATAATTTCTTACTTTTCTTTTAGCACCGACGACAATTTGAAGATTCGACACCAGTAAGTTGTTTCCTTATTGGGTACTTTGACTTTGTCGTTTAGAATTTCGAAATTCCAAGTGTCCGAAGGAAATTCGGGTTTGCTATGAGGAGTTCTCAGCATTTCCGTTCTGGACATTCCCGAACTTTTAGCATCCGCTATTCTGAGACCAGCCAAAGAAGAAAGAGGACCTCGACCCTTCAGCCAAACTAGGTGAGTCGTCCCTCTCTAAATTAATTTTTAAATTTATAATTTAAATTATGTTTTTAAAAAATATTTTAAATAATTTAAAACTCATTCAAATAATATCTTATTAAAAATAATTTTTTTTTATTTTAATGGTATGGAACAGTTACATAACAACGATGTAACAGTTATATAACTTTTATGTAACATGGATATAACGGTTATATAAATTTTATATAACAACAATGTAACTTTTATTACTTATGAAAATTTTACCTCAATAACGTAATCGCGATCGTCACAGGTATCAAATTTCCTGGTAAAAGTAAACTTTGTGACATTTCCTCTCCTTTTCCAAGCAAAATTTTCGCAATCTTGTTGCGGATCCAAATTTATCATTCCATCCTCGTCAGTCCATGCATCCTAAAATTTTTTTATAAAAAAGGAAATTTCTTTACTTAATTTCCTTCGGAGATATTAAATTATTGTAATTAATTTTTTTTTTTAACTTTTATAAAACTTTTTGGAACAATACAAATTTACTTACTTGTATTTTTATGTCACGATGCCAATCCATCCAAAGAATACAATAATCCGCTGGTTTTAATTCACCATAATCCGAAAAGCCAATAGCGAACCAGGAATTTTCTTCGCCCACATAATGAACTTCAGCAATTATTAATTCACTTAAGAAATTCACCCTGGATAAATAAAATACATTTTTATTATTATTATACTTTAAATACACTTAAAAAAAATTTTAACTATAAATTTGAAATAAATTTTTTTTTTCTTTAAATTTGATTTTTTTTTTAATTTCTTATTTTTTTTACCTCCAATTAAAAGTAGATTCAGAACCCAATGGCACAGAATGTACAAGATTTTTATCCACTTGTGACGTCACAGAATGATGATGATTTTCTGCTAAAATAATTTTAAATAAAATCGTCAATATTAAGAGTTTCATTTTAAATATTTCTTTTCCAAAAATGACTCTTTTATTTTTATTAAAAGTTATTCTTTTTTAGTCTTTAAAGTAATTTTTAAAAATTAATATTTTAGAAATATTTTCCTTATTAAATCTATTAAATTATTAAATTTTCTTGCACTAAACTGTATTTTATTTTAATTATCGATCTTTTATTTCTTTTTTTAAAAATTTTTTAATAAAATACGATTAAACTTGATCCACTTTCTTAGGGTGCTTGTTCAATTTGTACTAGAGAGACTCGATTTCTGTACCTCGAAAAAGAGAATTATTTCGCGCGAACGCTTTGCGCCGAACTAGCGCGCAGACTCATGAAAATTTTCTCTCACTTGGCGAATTTATTTCATAGAAGAAAATAAAATACGTGACTCTATGCTAAAAAGTCTAATTGTCGACGAAAATAAAATAAAAGACTTTTTTCAATTCTAACTTTATGATGAAAACAATTTAAATGAAAGCAATTTATAAAAAAGTTCGAATCTTGAAATTTCGTTTTTTAACAACTAAATCAACTAAAAGGAAATAATTTTCTGTAAAGAATTATTTAAAAATAATATCCTAGTAAATAAAAATAGTAAATTATAATAAATAAATAATAAATTATTCTAGTTAGATAAAATTTAAAAAAAATTAAATTTTTTCTATAATAATTACTCCCAATAATTGTTATATGTAATAAAAATCGATGTATCAATTATATTAAATTATAGTCAATAGTCAATCACGCAACATTCGTAATCTTTACAATCATCACGATCGACTTTTATTAATTTTTTGCACGTCCTTTGCTTTCTGCGTCTTAATCTCGCTACTTAATAGAGGTAATTATTTATTTGCGTAATTTACTTAAACGCTATTAATTTTCTGATGACTCGATAATTACGAGATCCTGCAACTTGTATTGAGGTGAGATTAATCGACAATGAATAGATCGATATATTCTTAAGGGTGTTGGGCCCAAGTTCAAACTTCAAAATTCCCTCTCCACGTTTTATTAAAAAAATTTTATAACTAGATAAATTTTCTCTCTGTACACGTATTCTATTTTGCCCTAGAAATAAGCCTACAGAGCGAAAAAAAATTTAAGTTTAATATTTTTTGCGTAAAACGAGGAATTCGAGGCGAAACCTCAAAATTCAATGAAAAAATTCACTTTACAGAAAAACTATTTAAATTATTTAATTTTTCGCTATGTATCCTGAATTTTATTTAAAAAATGAGTATCTCTACAGAGCGGAATTACTTTGAAATAATTTTTTAAAGGATTTCAATCGATTTTATGAAATTTGTTTGGATTTTCGAAAATATGGTATTAAAGGAGTGATATTTGAGGAGAATATATTGATCTGGAAACTGGAGGAATGAGTCGACTGGAAATGCTGGACAATATTGCATTCCTTGAGAGGTGCCCTACGCCTTATAAAATGACAATCAAGAAATTCCGGAATACTTATTCAGCACCCGAATGCGGTCGGCATTCCTCTATAGGCGAGAGAACGTGATCATTAGAAAAATTCTCCCTGATTATTAATGAATGATTCAAGAAGATTATTAAACTTCATTGATAAAAAAGGGCCTTAAAATATATTTTTTTTATTTTAATAAAATTTTAGAACCAGATAAAAGTTCATTAGTGTTTAATTTAATTTTTAGACATTTTTATATCGACTTCACAATTTTATGTAACATTTATGCAATATTGATGTTGCATTTATGTAACATCAATGTAACAGCAATATAACACTTATGTAACATTTATGTTACAATAATATTACACTAGTATCACACTAATGTAACATTTATGTAACATTTACGTAACATCGATGAAAAAGTTATATAACAACATGTTAGCCCGGTTTTAGCAAAATTTAATATTATTATTTAATGATTTAATATTTAATAATTTTAGCCGCAGTTTTAAATGATAAAATGATAAATATTCCGAAATGCTAAAATGACTGAAAGAGGAGATAAAGTATAAGAAGAAGTAGAGATGGGATGGGGCCCTCTGGGCCCTCAAGTAGGTGCATTGTCCTAAAGGCCCATGACCTTTGCCCATCCTGTCCATCCAATTCTACTTTGTCTCGCTTTCGTCTCTCCGCTTGGCGAAAGGTGCTTTCCGCAATAGCATTCGTGCAAACTTCGTCTAAAAAACACGTCAGGTAGGTCCCTCGTGAGAGCGACCTACCTTATCTGGGGGTAGGTCAGGATGAGCCATCTCGGTTTCGAAATATGGCGAAAATCTTATAATCCTTCATTGGCGTAGGGATTCGAAGAAGTCTCATAGTCAAATAATTTAATTTCTTTATTATTCTTACAATTTTTTTTATCAGGAAATATAAAATTGTATAAACTGATAAGTATTTTATAATATACTCTACAGTAGTTTGTAGTACCGGATAGTACCTCAGAGTATTATGTAGTACCGCATAGTATGTATAGCGTAGATAGTCTGAGGACCGATAGGGTAGAAAGTGGGAGGAGTTAAGAGGAGTGAAAGTGGGAGGAGACATAAACAATAGGGGAGGGAGGATATACACAGTAGGAGGAAGGAGACATTGACAGTAGCAGAGTAGGGGGCATAGGCAATAGGAGGGGGAGGAGATATAGACAGAAGTAGGATAAAGAGAAATAAGCAGTAGGGGGAGGGAGGAGACATACGCAGTAGGAGGAAGGAGACATAGACAGTAGGAGGGTAGGGGGCATAGGCAATAGGAGGGGGAGGAGACATAGACAGTAGTAGGATGAGGAAACATAGGCAGTAGGATTAGGGAGGATACGTAGACAGTAGGCGGAGGGAGGGGAAATAAATAGTAAGGGGAGGAGCCACACAGTAGGAGGCAGGATACATAAACAGTAGGAGGGGGCGGGACATATACAATAGGAGGACGAGGAGATATATACAGTAGGAGGGTAGGGGGCATAGACAATAGGAGGGGAGGAGATATAGACAGTAGGAGGATGATGAGAAATAGGCAGTAGGATTAGGGAGGGTACATAGCCAGTAGGAGGAGGGAGGGGACAAATAGAAGGGGGAGGAGACATACAGTAGGAGGATGAGACATAGACAATAGGAGGGGGCAAAGACAATAGGAAGGGGAGGAGATATAGACAGAAGTAGGATAAAGAGAAATAAACAGTAGGGGGAGGGAGGGAACATAAACAGTTGGGGGAGGGAGGAGACATACGCAGTAGGAGAGTAGGGGGCATAGACAATAGGAGGGGGAGGAGATATAGACATTAGTAGGATGAGGAAACATAGGCAGTAGAATTAGGGAGGATACGTAGACAGTAGACGGTGGGAGGGGGCATAAACAGTAAGGGGGAGGAGCCACACAGTAGGAGGCTCGATATAAGGGGGAGGAGATATGGACAGTAGGAGGGTAATGGGCCATAGGTAGTAGGATTAGGAAGGATACATAGACAATAGGAGGAGGGAGGGGACAAACATTAAGGGAGGAGACATACAGTAGGAGGAAGGATACATCGACAGTAGGAGGCGGAGACATAGACAATAGGAGGGGGCATAGATAATAGGAAGGGGAGGAGACATAGGCAGAAGGAGAAGGAAGGAGGTATAGACAGTAAGAGGGCGAGGTGACATAGGCAGTAGGATTAGGGAGGATACGTAGACAGTAGACGGAGGGAGGGGAAATAAATAGTAAGGGGAGGAGCCACACAGTAGGAGGCAAGATACATAAACAGTAGGAGTGGGTGGGACATATACAATAGGAGGACGAGGAGATATATACAGTAGGAGGGGAAGGGGCATATACAATATAAGGGGTGCAGATATAGACAGTAGGAGGGTGATGGGACATAGGCAGTAGGATTAGGGTGGATACATAGACAGTAGGATGAGGGCGGAGGCATAAACAGTAGAGGAAGATACATCGACAGTAGGAGTGGGAGACATAGACAATAGGAGGGTGAGGAGATATAGACAATAGGAGGATACATCGCCAGTAGGAGGAGGGAGGGGAAAAACAGTAGGGGGAGGAGACATACAGTAGGAGGACATCGACAGTAGGAGGAGGAGACATAGAAATAGGAGGGGGCATAGATAATAGGAAGGGGAGGAGATATAGGCAGAAGGAGGAGGAAAGAGGTATAGACAGTAAAAGGATGAGGTGACATAGGCAGTAGGATTAGGGAGGATACATAGACAGTAGGAGGTGGGAGGAGACATAGACAATAGGAGGAAGGGGACATAGACAGTGGGAGGAATTAAAATCTAATAAACACTGAAAATTGCAAGTGCACGTCTATCAAGTGGATTAGATAATTAAAAAATGATGTGATTTATTGATTTATTATGAGTTTTAAAGATAAGATTTAATATCGGAAGAGACAGGAGGGCAAATAATCCGAGGACAGAAAGGGTAGGCAATCGGATCAATATTGAAGAGGGAGGGTCGTAGCTAGTGGGAGGGGTTGAGAACAGGGAGGAGTCGTGGATAGTGGGAGGGGTTTAGAAGAGGGAGGAGTGGTGGGTAGTAGGAGGAGTTGGGAAGAAGGAGGAGTCTTGGACAGTGGGCTGGGTTGAGAAGAGGGAGGAGTAGTGGATAGTGGGAGGAGTTGGGAAGAGGGAGGAGTCGTAAATAACAGTTGGGGCTGAGAAGAGGGTAGAATGGTGAACAGTGGGCGGAGTCGAGAAAAGGGAGGAGTCGTGGATAGTGGGCGGAGTTAAATAGAGGGAGGAGTCATGCATAGTGGAAAAAGATAGGATGCATTATAAGTGGAAGGAATTCTAAAGAAGTAGGGGGAGTGGATATTGGGAGTATTTAGGAAAATGGAGAGGGGATGAAAAGTGGGAGGAGTTAGTAGGAGTGGCTAGTTGGAGAAGATAGTAGGAGTGGATAGTAGGACGAGTTTGGTAGAGGTAGGAGGGGTTTGATGATGGAAAGGGTTTTTTATGAGATAGGAGGGGCTAACAGTAGGAGTTAGAAGATGGTAGAGTGGGAGAGGGTACTAAGGGTGGAGCTAAGAGGGGAGGATAGTGGGAGGAGTTAGGAGGAGGGGCTAGTCGAAAAAGATAGTAGGAGGTAATATTATGACGAGTTTTGTTAGAGGTACGAGGAGTTTGATAATGGAAAGGGGATGAGATAGGAGGGGCTAACAGTAGGAGGTAGATGATAGGTAGGGTGGGGGAGAGTAGTAGGGGTGGAGCTAAGATGGGTGGATAGTGGGAGAAGTTAGGAGGCGTGTCTAGTGGGAGGAGTTAGGAGGGGGCTAGTCGGAAAAGATAGTAGGTGGGGATGAAATAGGAGGGGCTAACAGTAGGAGGATATAAATACTTAAAACTTGATGAACTGTATAGTACATTATAGTACGTTATAGTACCTTACAGTACTAAATATTCAGAAACTAAATTTTTAAATCTTTTCCTTTTAACCATAAATATTACATTTCTTTCGACCAAAACCTCATATCAGCGTCAGAATGGATTCTATGAGCTTGCGGAGAAGTCCGTCTTGAGTTCAATCAGGCTTGATTGAGGCTAATTGAAATCTTCAATAGTCACACACTCTGTAAACTCTATAGTATTCACACTGACTAACTGGTCAGACTCTCAGGAAAAGTTTGGCGTTTCTCCAAAGCTATTAGACTCGAGTTACAACTTGATAGTTGGTGTTTAATTTCGATTTGGCTAGCGCCACTTGAAACCTTCCATGACCCTGAACTTGTTGTATTAACTCGTGCCGCGGAAACTTTGATCTCAGTAGAGATTTTAATTATTGATGATTTAATTATTTATAAGAAAAAGAAAAAAAAATCAGAATTTAATGTAAACATTTAATGTAGAATTTTTAAATATAAAGGTAATTTAAAAGAGGAATTGAATTAACATAATGATAGGATAAGAAGGGACCGAAAAAAAGGACAAATTTCCTTTTTAAAACTTCGTTGAAAGTTTTTAAAATTATCTGCCACGTGCGAGTAAAAATGCATAGTATGCGGTTTTCGCGCCTCAGTCGTGACTAAATGATTTGATAATCGCCTCTTTTTTAACCACACACAAAGCAAAACACGTGCCTCGTAAATGTTATCAGTCAGCCGGTTTCTTAATGAAAATGAAGAAGCGGAATTGTCGAACTTAACATAAAAATAGTCGATATGTCTCCTTCTTATCATAAACTGAAATGCAGGTAAAAATGAGCAAGCAGATCATGAAAAATTCCTAAGTATTGCTGTCCACTGAAAAACTGAGAATCTAGTTCGATTGATATCAGTAATGATAATTAGTAATTACCTTTTATTCGATCGAATTTCATCATTCAATTATTGAAAGTAAAAAAATGTAAATGTGGAAGCTTTCAATGACACAAGCGATGATAATTAATGGTTAAAATGCAAATGGAACTAGAAATAAGAATAAATTTTCAGGAAGTGTTATTAGTGTTGCTTTTCTGAGGAAACGTGCTATAAAAATTCAAGCAATACGAGTATACGAGTGAGGAGCAACTAGAATATGTATGATTGACACAAACGACCGCATTCATCATTCAAGTAATGATGGAACATTATTAAACATTGGCTTAACTCGTTTGTTGCGACGCAACTTATCTTTTGATGTGAGAGGCCATTAAACGTTCTCGAATATTTCTGCAATTGTGGCCTGGGCGCAAGATCGTAAAAGGACGAGCAAATCGTAAAGTGAACAATGGATCATTAAAATTCAAAGATTTAATATTTTTAAATGTTCTGCTTTCTTAAAGAAGCAGCATTATCGTCTCTACATTTTCCAATTTTGTCTGTTCAATGTTTTCTGTCTTGAAAATCCAACAGTTTAATTTTTTGTAAAAAATCTTTTATTTTTATTGAAAATGAAATAATTTGTTGAAAATTCACCTTTATCAGTAAATAGGACAGAAGGGATGGACAGTGGGAGGAATAATGAAGAAGTAGGGTGGTTGAAAGTGGGAGGAGTTAAGAAGGGGGTGGAGTCGTAGATAGTGAGAGGAGTTAAGAAGAGGGAGGAGTCATGGACAGTGGGCGGAGTTGAGAACAGGCTGGAATCGTGAATAGTGGGCGGAGTCGGGAAGAGGGGGGAGTCGTGGATATTGGGAAAAGATAGGATGCATTATAAGTGGAAGGACAAAAAGGGTAGGCAGTCGGAGCAATGGTGAAGAAGTAGGGTGGTCGAAAGTGGGTGGAGTTGAGAAGAGGGAGGAGTCGTGGATAGTGGGCGGAGTTAAGAAGAGGGAGGAGTCATGGATAGAGGGCACAGGTAAGCAGGAGGACCGGTGGATAGTGAGCGGGGTTGAGGGTGGTCTTAGATAGTGGGTGGAGTTAAGGAGAGGGAGGAATTATTGATAGTGGGCGGGGTTGAGAAGAGGGAGGGGTCGTGGATAATGGGCGGGATTGAGGAGCGAGAGAAGTTATGGATAGTGGGCGCAGGTAAGAAGAAGGAGGAGCTGTGGATAGTGGGCGGGGTTGAGGGAGGTCGTAGATAGTGGGTGGAGTTAAGGAGAGGGAGGAATTATTGATAGTGGGCGGGGTTGAGAAGAGGGAGGGGTCGTGGATAATGGGCGGGATTGAGGAGCGAGAGAAGTTATGGATAGTGGGCGCAGGTAAGAAGAAGGAGGAGCTGTGGATAGTGGGCGGGGTTGAGGGAGGTCGTAGATAGTGGGTGGAGTTAAGGAGAGGGAGGAATTATTGATAGTGGGCGGGGTTGAGAAGAGGGAGGGGTCGTGGATAATGGGCGGGATTGAGGAGCGAGAGAAGTTATGGATAGTGGGCGCAGGTAAGAAGAAGGAGGAGCTGTGGATAGTGGGCGGGGTTGAGGGAGGTCGTAGATAGTGGGTGGAGTTAAGGAGAGGGAGGAATTATTGATAGTGGGCGGGGTTGAGAAGAGGGAGGGGTCGTGGATAATGGGCGGGATTGAGGAGCGAGAGAAGTTATGGATAGTGGGCGCAGGTAAGAAGAAGGAGGAGCTGTGGATAGTGGGCGGGGTTGAGGGAGGTCGTAGATAGTGGGTGGAGTTAAGGAGAGGGAGGAATTATTGATAGTGGGCGGGGTTGAGAAGAGGGAGGGGTCGTGGATAATGGGCGGGATTGAGGAGCGAGAGAAGTTATGGATAGTGGGCGCAGGTAAGAAGAAGGAGGAGCTGTGGATAGTGGGCGGGGTTGAGGGAGGTCGTAGATAGTGGGTGGAGTTAAGGAGAGGGAGGAATTATTGATAGTGGGCGGGGTTGAGAAGAGGGAGGGGTCGTGGATAATGGGCGGGATTGAGGAGCGAGAGAAGTTATGGATAGTGGGCGCAGGTAAGAAGAAGGAGGAGCTGTGGATAGTGGGCGGGGTTGAGGGAGGTCGTAGATAGTGGGTGGAGTTAAGGAGAGGGAGGAATTATTGATAGTGGGCGGGGTTGAGAAGAGGGAGGGGTCGTGGATAATGGGCGGGATTGAGGAGCGAGAGAAGTTATGGATAGTGGGCGCAGGTAAGAAGAAGGAGGAGCTGTGGATAGTGGGCGGGGTTGAGGGAGGTCGTAGATAGTGGGTGGAGTTAAGGAGAGGGAGGAATTATTGATAGTGGGCGGGGTTGAGAAGAGGGAGGGGTCGTGGATAATGGGCGGGATTGAGGAGCGAGAGAAGTTATGGATAGTGGGCGCAGGTAAGAAGAAGGAGGAGCTGTGGATAGTGGGCGGGGTTGAGGGAGGTCGTAGATAGTGGGTGGAGTTAAGGAGAGGGAGGAATTATTGATAGTGGGCGGGGTTGAGAAGAGGGAGGGGTCGTGGATAATGGGCGGGATTGAGGAGCGAGAGAAGTTATGGATAGTGGGCGCAGGTAAGAAGAAGGAGGAGCTGTGGATAGTGGGCGGGGTTGAGGGAGGTCGTAGATAGTGGGTGGAGTTAAGGAGAGGGAGGAATTATTGATAGTGGGCGGGGTTGAGAAGAGGGAGGGGTCGTGGATAATGGGCGGGATTGAGGAGCGAGAGAAGTTATGGATAGTGGGCGCAGGTAAGAAGAAGGAGGAGCTGTGGATAGTGGGCGGGGTTGAGGGAGGTCGTAGATAGTGGGTGGAGTTAAGGAGAGGGAGGAATTGTTGATAATGGGCGGGATTGAGAAGAGTGAGGGGTCGTGGATAGTGGGCGGGGTTAACGAGAGGGAGGAGTCATGGATAGTGGGCGGGGTTGGGGGGGTCATTGATAGTGGGTGGAGTTAAGAGGGATGGATAGTGGGAAGAGACAACAGAGGCTGACAATAGGACGAGTTAGGGGAGGCTTGGATGAAATAGAAGGAGTTGACAGTGAGAATGGTTGGTGTTAAGATAGGAGGGGGCTTTAGGGGTGGTTACTTTATCAAAAACAGAGAGGTAAAATTGTATAGGTAGTTCTATCATTCCGGGAGATTTTGAGAGAAAAGTTTTATGTAAATTGTGGGAGGGGGTGAGGGGGTACTTAAAAATTTCAGCAGAAGATTTACGTCATATTCTACAGTAATTCAGTATGACACTACCGTAAAATGTATATTACAAAACTTTCTCCGAAATTTAACTTTTCTCCACAATCATGTTGTAAATAAAAAAAAACCTTAATTTCTGAAACAAACTATAAATCATGTTTGAAGTCAGGTATCTTCTTCTATGTAAATCCAGGCCCAAAAAAGCGATGCATAACAGCTGTAGCTGTGTAGGTATAAATGCAGACGTGGAGAAGGGAACAGGATGACAAAATTGAATATAAGATGGAGGGGAACGAAGAATGGAAAATGAAGTTGACAGAGGGAAGAATGAAGACTGAAGAGAAATAGGGGAGGGGGAGAAACGTAGCCGAGTGGAAAGGGAACTGTCTCGATTCTCTTCTGGTCTGAATTGCTCGCCTGGCTTCAGTGCCGGTTTAAAATCGAGTAGTTACGCTTGGACTTCAGTGTCGGAGCAACTGGTCCAGTGCTGTCGTAAAGTCGCGACCACACAAAGCCGTAAGGAATGTAATCTCTATGCGAGGCCTCAAATTTCTACCTCTGTGCCGCGCGCAAGTGAGAATATTTATCGAGGTTGGTGCACATCAATTACAATAGTAATTCTACTATTTTTAGCTCTCACTCCGTCATCTCAAGCTCTCATTCGCTTAACACGTGCGTGCGATATCTGACAGGTCATGCCCACAGCCACATGCTCTTCTTAATTCTTCGCCGCCATTTGCACGCCCGGAAAATGGGGAAAAGTTTCTAAATTTCAATGTCTTTCCTGGTCTTGCACGAAATCCGGTAGAGGACGCATGGTCCTTCGGCATAAGCAGGTATAAGTGTCTGCATAGGTATGCATTGCTTTTCATCTAGCGGGAGAATGTCGAAAGTTGAAGAAGTTGAAAGAAATGCATGAAATGCATAAATTATGCATGAAATTCATGAATAAATGAATGAAGTGAACACTTATAAGTAATTAGAGTATAGATTTCAGAGAAAAGAAAGCATCATTCTTTGAGGAAGAAAGTATCGCGGTACACTTTCCTTCCAATTCAGAAAACTGTCCTTTTATTTAAAAAAAAATGATACTTATTCGGATTTTTTAACTCATTTTGTATCATATGCTAATAAGAAACTGTTATTAATTCACTGGCAAAAGTTGCTCGTACATCTTTTGCATAAGTCATGTTTTTCGCATAAATTATGTTTTTTTTTTTTACGTAAAACACAATGATTTCCATAATATGCAGGATATATAACTTAGTTTATGACGTACGTTGTTTATGCATAAACCATCAAATAACATTTCAGCCATCACTGCCTGATTTTCAAAATTGTAAAACGATAAGGAGATTTTTGCCACAATGAACATAGTTTTTTCATGAATATTCATACAGTCGCTTTTCCTATAAATACATTCATTTACGTTTGTTGGCATGACAAGAATTGAGAAGCTATGCATGCTTTTGTGTTACGAAAGTAATGACGCTAAAAACGCGAGTGAAAATAAGTGCAATTGCAGTGGGTTGTTTTTTTTTAAGGGAATTAGAAGTAGGAAAAGAGCAAGATCTGTCAACAAATGCAATTCTTGAGCCAATTGATGTAATTTCGAGCTGTGAATCGGATTGGCTAGCCTCATTTCGCGGGAATCAGCGAACACGTGCTCTATAGGTTTACCAATGTCTCATCGCATTGGCGTAGTCACATAGCTACTATTCATGTATACATTTCATCACACCATTATTTCAATGAAATTCAACATTCAATGAATTCCAAACACCGATTTTCCCTGATTCGTTTCCGGTCTCTTTTCATTCACTGGTCTTCATTCTTAACTCTGAATTTCGGCTGAAAATTCCACTGTTCCTTAAAATGATTAATTCAATTATCAATTCTCCCAATGAATCATTTTCATAAGTATAAGTTGCTGATATTTGAAACTGATTTTCATGCTTTCCGAGGTATTTGCAAATCACGAAATTCTTCAATTGACGTAACTTGTCTTTCTAAATGCGTATTCGGTTATCATGTATATTGTCTCTATTGACATCGTTTTGGCTCAGTTCCCGTCTTTCCAACGGCGATGAAACACCAGCCGACTCAAAGTCCCGCGACTTGCGAAGAGATCGCTTTAAAAAGAACGGAATTTTTAAGTGCTTTCCAATGTGATATTTGGATAAATTTTGAAGATGTGAGAAATGTTGTTCTATTTATTTACTATCTTGTTTATTATTTCACTAATTAGAAATTGGACTTAATAGTCCGAGATGTTGATCTTCATTTCATTATTCACTGTTATTTTCGATATTTTTATTTATAATTACTTCGGTATCATTCATTTATCGTATATTTATCGTTTTTAAAGTGAAAATATATAAATTTAGGAGTGACAGTATTTAAAATAAAAGTTGCAAAAGCAAAGTAAGTAAATTTCAATGAATTGAACTTGACAGTGAAAATAATGTTTAAAAAGTGACAGGATTTTAATGATTTACCTGAAAATTCACTTCCAAAGGTCTGTGATAACAAAGCCAGTTTATCGTATTACGCGATATCAAAATTCAAATTATAATTGTGTACACAAGCCTCAGAAATTATCGTTTAGAGATAAAATGAAACGGCGGTAAATCTATTCATAGAAGAAAAATCAAGGAAAGAGAAATTCGAAATCTTATATATACAAACAAGAATATTTAAAAAAATGTAATTCATGATTGTTATATAGTTATTCATTATTTATATTTATCAAAAGCAACGAAAACAGTCTGATTCGACCTTCTTTCAAAAACAATTAAACAAATGAAAACAAACAACAAAAGCAGGAAGATAGAAACGCAGCGAAGTGACTAATGAGAAAATAATTTATTTGCTCTTGAAAAAAATTTTATTCAATTAGATTTGTATCGCTTATGTAATATTTCGATTTCAGGGACGAGCCAGTGCAATAAAGACTGATTAGATTTTCTCTAAATAAATTAAAAGAGTGATAGGAGTTAAAAATAAAAATTTAAATAGAAAGGCCGCTTTTGTAAAAGTCGCCCAGTTTATACATCCCTGAACTTCAGCAATATCGAAAATCATGGTATCGATTTATCATGAAAATATCGAATTGAAGATATCGATACTTTTATTTTAGATATTTCGATATTTTTTATATTGAAAATTATAATTGAAGATTAAAATTTCGATTTATATCGAAATATATCGATATATCGATAAAAAATAGATTTTTTCGATACTTATATATCGATATTGCATCATCAGTCGAATATCAATTTTGAAATCGAAGATCTGATGACGCGCCTTTAAAATACTTTTAAATTACGTCAATGGCGAATCGGCGATTATTTAAAAGTAATTAGTGCCATTCAGTGACTAATAAATCCACACTCGTTTTCCAAACGCCACTTTGTCGCGCTGTGCCAGTTCCAACTTGCTCAGCCTTAGCCTTCGCCTTGGGATTTCAATTATTTCACATCAGAACAAAAAAAGTGACGCAAAATTTTTTTTTAAATTGTAGAGTTTAAGCAATTAAGAAAGGGCAGGGCCGTAAAAAAGGGGTCCCAAATAGCAATGATCAAATAAATTGAAATATTCTATTCTCATTTTAATTTGCATTATTTTAACGAAAGTTTTTTTAGAAAAAGAATTATTCTAGAAACGATTACTTTACTAGAATCTCGCGATCCCATTTTAGAAATATGTGTACTTGTTTCATTTGGCCTGGGCAGAGAAGGGAGTCTCAATTTTCACGAGGCTGCGAAATCTTACATCAGTTTGCGAATATCAAGTACCTGTTAGATCAATATTGAACCAAGAAATACAATTTTCATTTTGAGGTCAAAAAGTTCCCTCAAAATAGTTAGAGAGTCTTACAAAATAGTGTGGAGAGAAAATAAGAAGAGTTTCAGGTTTCTCTCAGTTTGAAAAGAGTTTAAAAACTCGATGAGATCGGTTTCAATCACTGGGGACAATTTTTAGTCGCGACTTATTCACCGCTTGTGAGAAAGGCCGATAGGGGCGCCATCTGGCGGCCAATTGTAGACCTATCGGTCTAACCAGGCTAACAATACATAAAAGTACTTTTGTGAGATATCTATTGAAAAAAAAATTATTTTTAAATTTTATTTCAGTAAATGAACGAAATTTTGACTAATATTTCTGTATTTTCTTTTTTTTAGAGAACGTAAGACTCGAGTGAGTGTAGAGGCAACTTCTAGTCAGAAGGTGCCGTAGACTGAGCGAGGGTGCCTGTAATCGATGGGTTGAGAACGCGAAAGTGTGTTCTTTTTTTTCAAAACCAAGGTGCGTAGCTTACCGATGAGCCATGCTGAAGGTGGTAGGCGCCTCGTGGGTGCAGACCCGCATTTCCACCTGCCTACTCGCCACTGTTGGTGTCCTGGGAATCGGAGCCATAATTTTTGGCGGGTTTGGACAGTAAGTTTGATGAGAAAATTTATTTAACTGCAGAGTGGAAAAATATTCTATTTTTGTAATGGTTGGGTGTTCGGGGTTCGAATCCGGACGGATCCAATTTTTTTTCTTTGAAATTTTAACAGATTTGGGATGCTGTTTTATGAGTAGAGTGAAATTGACTAGAATTGACGTTTTTTTTTCTTTATTAAAATTTTATTTTTTATGTAAAAGTGGTTGAGAAGCAGAAGAGACGGAAATGTCGAAGAAAGATTTGCTTTATTCAAGAGTAAGGTCAGAGGCCCGACGCTACTATAGAAGTTTAGTAAACTTGGCGCGAGTGCAAAGATTGTGAAGTATCAAGTAACCCTGACCACCCATGGTACATATTCAAGTTCACAAAAGTCCAGCTGTACTACCTATAGTCATCAATTTTATCTTATATTTTTTTACGCCCACCTTTCCTTGTATTTTTTGATTATTTCTGTATAAAATATATACGTTTCTAGTAATTTCGTTCAGTAATAGATCAAATAACTCAAAAATAGTAAAATAGTAAATAATGTCCATAAACCAAAAATAAATTTTTAAAGCTCTGTGTTTAAGAACTACCTACACAGGGTTCGAATCCCACCGACTGTCGATTTTTTTTTTCTTATTCGATTATAGAATACAAATACAAATGGAAAATAATTGTCTTTATATTTGCATTCGTTTTGAATTAATTACAAAACCTTAATATTAATGAAAAAAGTGTTATATATTAAAGTTAAATACGAGTAAAATTGTGGATGAGGTGAAAATCTAGAACGGGTTAATGACCCAGGTTAGGGTTTCTCTTGAATGAAGATAGTGATAACTGCAAGAGCTTTAATTTCGTCTCTCCGAGTCATGATCCGTCTAATTGATTATACACACTGATAAAGTCGATGCCACGTGTCTCGTAATTAGATAATAGTTTCTGTTCATTAAGTTCGTCTTGTGCTTGCAGATTAAAATTTTCAAGTTTGTAATAATTGCCTTTCAAGAATTTAAATTGATATATTTAAAGATAATTAAAAGCGACCAATAATTTCCAGTGCTGAATACGATGGAACATACTCGGCAACCGCTTTCTGGAAACATAATGTACACCGTATTGACTTCTGGGGACAAGGAAACGATTTGACAGCTATACCTTTTGGTGCAGCACGTGCTTATTACAAAACGGGAATTTCGGAGACAGGGTAAGGTCCTCCTTATCCTATCATTTTGTATTTACCACTTTTTATGCAGTTTTAATTGGATATATGTATGAAGTTATCCGACGAAAAAAAAATATCGTTGGTTTAGGATAGAAATAAAACAATATTTAGATACAATTTTATTTTTTTATAGTCTTATTATCTAATCCACATGAATTTCTTAATTTATTTCAGATGGTCTATCATAGAAATAGAAACCTCGCCAGATTATCCTGACGAGATTCAGGCTTACTCCGCTGGACTCTTGGAAGGCAGTTTGACCTGGCAGCTGATCCATCATCATTGGCACAACACAGTCAGGGCGGCTTGCGCTCCAAGGGCGTCGCTTTGCAAGAAAATGCGGAAGTATTTGCGAGAGAACACCGACAAGGCTCTGGAAAATGCCGAAATTCTAAAAAACCAAGATCCTTATTGGCATATGGTAATCCTGCAACAAAATTAATTTTTAGTAACTGTAATAGAAAATATATATACTCACTTTCTTGGAACTAATATAAATTTTTTAAACTAGAATAATATTTTTTTTTAAGGTAAATTTGTTCTATCATCAATTGAAAGGTTTGGAGGCCGGCTGGAGATTTGCGGTTCATCGAAGTCGTAAATCAGTAGACATAAAATCGGAGGACTTCCTCTGGTTGGCTATGGCTTCCGATTTGCCTGACCTTGAAAGAGCCCACAACGGATCCGAAAATCTAGCAGGGTCTCATGGTATGATTTTCCTTAAAGCATTGCAACGTGAACACTTCGAGCCTCTCATTGCACTGGCGCAAAACACCGGCGCACCGTAAGTATTTTCTAAATAACTGAATAATATAATTATTAATAAGTAATAGTGCTAATAACAAATTTCTTTAATTCCATGCTGGTCAAGATTTTGTGGAAACCCGAAGGACATAAGTAAAAATTAATTTTCTTAAAGTTGGTACTCAACGATTGCAGCGTCATCTGGAAATTACTATATGTAAAAGCAGCTGAAATCAAGTTCTTTTTTTCTCTCACATTCTATTTTTTAATGCTTTCCAGATGGCGTTATGATTTTATTGTCAACTCAAACTTACTTTTCATTTTACCCATTTTAGCCGATTGAATATATTTTTTTTAATTGTAAGTCTTATTATTTTTTCTAACAGTTACAACAGAATGCTGAGACTGCTTAAAAGGTACAATTTCGGTTACCACGTATCACCAGAGAAAAATGCCAAGTTGATTCCGGGTCGTTCAATCGTCATGTCATCATATCCTGGAGCTTTGTCATCGCAAGACGAGAGTTACCTAATAAATGAAAAAGATAGAGAGATGATAGTGGCAGGAACGCCATTAACAATCAACAACCGCAGTTTATGGAATCGTCTGAGTTCCAAAGAACATGTAAGTTGCCAAAAAAAAATTTCGATATAAATTTAATCTATTGTAGAAAGACTCTTGCCATTCTTAGGAACTCACCTTTAAAAAATCAGGATCCTATCTTAAGTTTCTTAGACTCTCAAGCAAAAATAAAATTCGAGGTGGTACAATCTTACTGTTTCTGCTTTATAGGTAATGTCGCCTGCAACCATCATGGCGGCGAATCGGCTCTCGACCAATAGCAAAGAATGGTCCAACATCATGGCCGGTAAGAATAGTGGAACTGCCAACCGCCAATGGGTGACCTTGGAGCCTCGAACCAATATCGTTAGGCTTTTCGAACAAATCCCAGGGGCTACGGCGTCCGTCGATTATTCCCAAGAGTTCTTGGAAAAGGGATTCCTGGTTTGCACAGGCGTGCCAATTTTAGAGGGGATTAAAGAGTCTGCGAATTTCATACTTGAGGATGCGATTACGAGGAGTATTCAGGTACTAAACAAAATTGAATTTGAATTTCCCAACCTCTTTTTTTTTTACGAAGATTAAAGGAAAAATAAATTTGTAATCTTACAGGCGGAAAAGCTTCAGGAAAACATCACAACAGTCGAAGGCGTGAGGAGGTTAATGCGGGGATGTAGACACGAGGATGAGTCCAATTTAGATTATACAGATGAAAACGAAGATTCAAATTGTCACTCGGATCTAGATCAGCAGCAGATTTTTTCCTACAGAGGTGACCTTGAAGTATCACCTCGACCTGTCGGGGTTATTGACACAAAAATCTTCTTATCTGACCTTGACGGCTTCGAGGCATTCGAGGCGACATCTGGTCCCACTTATTCAAAAGAAACGAGGTCATTTGATTGGTCGACTTCATTTCCAAATATTTCTCACATTGGACAACCTGCTATCTTTAAATTTGATAGCGTCACCCCCGCCTGGGTTTGGGTCTGAGCTGAGAAGAATTTTCTCTTTTAGAAATCTCACTAGCTACGAATTTTAGTTTAACATTCCATGACTCTAAGGGATATCATCTTTTTTAATTAGAAAAATTGCAAAAAAGTTAATTAATTTACTAATTTTGTCTCGTTTTGTTACCCCTTTCTATTTTCTACTCTCAAACTTTAGAAATTTTCAACTTGCTGAATATTTTTTTCTAATGAGGATTCAGTATCGTTTTAATGTTAATTCAACTTCCAGACGTAGGAAAATATCAATTTTGTAAATAAGGACCGCTTATTATAGAAAATATTCAGGTTTAAAATGCTGAGGTGAGAGTTTTCAAATGTAAGAAAGGGGTTTTTAATGTGTCAGTTATCCGATCCCTACCTTACCGACATTTTTCGCGACAGTCATTTTTATTGCACGGAAAAAAATGTCGGTAAGGTAGGAAGCGGATAGTATCGATTTTACCGAATTTTAAAATTTCGACATGTGTAAGAATTTTCGGATGTTGTCTTGGACGAATGCATCAATTTTAAATGCACGATTCCAGTTTTATGGAATGTTTTTGTGATCATTGTGGGTTTAGGTTTCGTGAAATCAATAAATAATACTTTATATTTTTTCACGTAACCCTGAACTTCGTTTTTAGCTCTGGATATTTAATTATTATGTAGCTGGCTCATATGTTAGCCACCTGTGGTGAATTTTATAAAAAATAAATAAAAAAAATTAATAACGTCTGAAAATGTGTTCATTTTTTTCAAAATAAGTTAAAATATTAATATAAGGAATATAAGTTGAAAATAGGTTGGTACTTAAAAATTTGTAGATACACTAATATAATTATACCTAATTAAATTTATTTTAACTCAATTCTTTTATTCAAAAGACAATAATGATAAAAAATATAGATTCCGTATAATTCGACTTTTGAATTTTCCCGGTTACTTCTTTGCAACTTTGCGCATGCGCAAACTTAGTGATTTTTATATTTCTGTTATGTTGGCAATAGAAAAAATTCCCGCCGAATCTAGAGAATTATTTGCGTCGCCATTTTAATGTTTTCATCTTTGTTGATACATTTGCCACCGTTTCTCGGAATTTGTGTTTGTTTCTAATCCAATTTTGAGGAAAAATATTTAATTTAGAATGTATGAGTGATTAAAAATAAAGCAGCATGTTTATTAAACAGGTAATTAGCAAAATTTCTTTAATTATCTTTCACAATCCGAAGCTGTTTTTTAGAAATTCCGCTACTCCAAAATTTAGGCAGCTTTCGTATCTCTTCTAGGTTATAATTTACATTTTTTTATTGAAAAACCCCTGAATTTCTTACAAATCATTAATATTTTCGTAATATTTCCGTTAATTTAATAATTATACATCAAAATTTATATAAGTCTCATTATTTTTTCGTTTCAAAATCGATTTTTCTTCATGTAAACTTTACCGTTTGACATTTCGTCTTTTGTCAGTTTGTTTTACTTTTTAATGATATTTTCGCCACTTTCTGAATATTCTGATGTTAAAATTACATTTTTGTGTCTTTTTAAACATTTTAATAAAAATTAATTGTGGAAATGACGTTAAAAATGAAAATTTGGTCTTTTTTTCGAAATTGAAATTTGTTCTGGTCTGTCGTCTACAAATTATTATTGTTTTCTATATTTATTATATACATTGTTAATATTGTTAATATAATCAATAATATAAGTTCATTAAATAATTTCCTATATCTAATCCCTACAATTTTTCATCCAAGACATTCATTCTATTATTTTTCTAAGGAAATTAAATTTAATTAATTCTTACTGATAAAAGTATTTTATTTTATTAAATAAGAAATTTATTTTTATTTTTTTAGAGTTCATTTTTAAGTTAAATGAAAATAGAATCATAATTACAAATTTTAATTTAAAACCAGTGACGTTTTTTTTCTCTGAAAAACAAAAATCCCGAATTTGAAACAAAAATCGATTTCCAGCAAATTTTTTGGTAAAAATATGTCCCCCTAAAACCTAATGTTAAAAATTGAATCTATATCTTATTGTTTTCTTTTCAGGTTATTATTCAAGGCTTCAAGTCCTACAGAGAACAGACTGTCGTCGAACCTTTCGATCCCAGACACAATGTCGTCGGTGAGAAGTTAAAAAAATTCTTCTAGTTAAAAAATAAGTAAAATCACTGAAGTCTTAAATGTCTAATCTATTTTTTTACAATTTTCTAGTCGGAAGAAACGGTTCAGGGAAGAGTAATTTTTTCTACGCAATTCAATTCGTCCTCAGCGATGAATTTTCCCATCTGCGACCTGAACAGAGACAAGCTTTATTGCATGAAGGAACTGGACCTCGAGTCATTTCCGCTCACGTGGAAATTATTTTTGACAATGCGGATGGAAGACTTCCAGTAAGATAACTTTCTAAATCTGCTCCTCAAATAATATTTATTTTAATACTATATATAAGAATTTAAATAAAAGTATTGATTATATAAGGAATTAATGATAAACTTTTTAACAGATCGACAAAAACGAAGTTTACTTGCGGCGAGTTATTGGCTCGAAGAAAGATCAGTATTTCTTGAACAAGAAGATTGTGACCCGTAGCGATGTAATGAATTTGTTGGAATCAGCCGGGTTTTCGAGGTCGAATCCGTACTACATTGTGAAACAGGGAAAGGTGCGTTTATTGGATTTTTAACTACGAAATGTGTAAGATTTAATAAAGGGAATTACCATGGAATTATTAACTAAATACTTCGCAGATTAACCAAATGGCCACGGCTCCAGATTCTCAGAGATTGAAACTTTTGAGGGAAGTTGCTGGCACAAGAGTCTACGATGATCGGAGGGAGGAATCCAAATCGATTTTGAAAGAGACTGAGGGCAAGGTTGAAAAGATTGAGGATTTTCTACGAACAATCGGTGGGTTAATTTATTTATCGAGATTTCACCTCTTTGAACTAAAAATTGTTTTGTTTTTGCTCAATAAGTAAATAATTTCAGAGGAGCGTTTGAAGACACTTGAGGAAGAGAAAGAAGAGCTGAAAGAGTATCAACGCTGGGATAAGCAGCGCCGGTGTCTGGAGTACACGATTCATGAACGCGAACTTAAAGAAAATAAGAGAAAGCTCGATGAACTCGAAACTTCTCGTGCGAATAGTGGCGCTGAACAAGCGAAACTTTGTTCGGATGCGAAAAATGCTCAGGAACAGGTTCGTTCTGCCACAAAACGGTTAAAGGAAGCCAAGAAGGATGTTCAATCCGCAAAGGAAGAACGCGACACTCTCAGGTACAAATATTGTAAAAGTATTTTAAAAATATAATTTTTGGTAATATATTTAACAAAATTTGATTTTACTTAGTGCGGAGCAGCAGCAGCTTTTGAAGGAAAAGACGAAATTGACGCTGACGATTAACGATTTGTTGGAAGAGGTCAAGGGTGACAATGACAGCCGCAAAAGAGCTCAGCAAGAATTGGAGAAACTTAAGGCGAATATCGCCGAGAGGGAGAGGGAACTCGAAGCAATCAAGCCTGAGGTATATTAAAATAAAATATTTTAAAAAGAAGGAAGAAATAAACGATTTAAATTCTTTTTTTATTTCTCTAGTACGAAGAGATGAAACGCGTTGAAGAAGAATGCACGAGAGAATTGGCGCTTAAAGAACAAAAACGAAAGGAATTGTACGCAAAGCAAGGCCGAGGCTCACAATTTACGAGCAAGGTAATTAAATCTTGAAGCAGATTAAGAATAGATGTAGATCCAGTAAAAATTTGATTGCATTTCTCAGGATGAAAGGGACAAGTGGATCCAGAATGAATTAAAGCAGCTGAATAAGCAGATCAAAGATAAGGAAGAGCATCAGAGGAAAATTAGCGAGGATTTGAAGAAAGATAGGGAGAAGCAGATCGCTTTGGAAAAGAAGATTGAGGAATTTACGCGTGAGATGGAACAGCAGAGAAAGTCGATTGATGATCACAACAAACAATACTACGACTTGACAAAGGCGAAGGACCAATGCCAAGCAACTCGAAAAGAACAGTCAGTTAATTAATTAAAAGACAAAACTCCCAGTCATTTCGCTGAGTTATTTAAACTAAATATTTAATCCTCTTTTCAGATACCGCCAGGAAAGTGTTTTGCAGCTAAAAATCTCGGGTTTGAAGGAAGATTTGGCAAAAGCTGACCAGAGTCTGAGATCCATGGCTGGAAAACCGATTCTCAATGGGAGGGACAGTGTTCGCAAAGTTCTTGACACTTTTAGGTATTTTAAATTTTTAATTCATTGAAAAATTGAAATTAAAAGTCTTAAAGAAGCAATTTTTATTTAATTTCTGTTTAAAATAATTGTAGGCAACGACCAGATATGGCGCATGAGGTGAGCAGTTATTACGGACCCGTAATAGAAAATTTCGAATGCGATAAGAGCGTCTACATGGCTGTAGAAGTAACGGCCGGAAATCGGCTTTTCCACCACATTGTCGAGACCGACAAATTCGGGACAAAAATTCTCAAAGAGATGAACAACCAGAAATTGCCTGGGGAAGTTACATTCATGCCTTTGAATCGGCTGCATGTGAAAATTCAAGACTACCCGAAAACTAGTGACGCTATTCCGATGATATCGAGGTTGAACTATGACGCGAAATACGACAAGGCTTTGAGGTAAAATAATCGGACAATGGATGGATTAGATTGTCAAGAATATCTTCCGGGTTCAGAAAAATCAAGGAAAATTAAAATCCAGTTTTAAAATACATTTTTATTATTAATTACTTTTCATTTTTAGATACATTTTCGGAAAGACTCTGATCTGCCGAAACTTGGAGGCAGCCACGAGTCTCGCTCGAACTTCCGGTTTAGACTGTGTCACTCTCGAAGGAGATCAAGTTTCATCCAAAGGTTCCCTTACCGGCGGTTACTTCAACAGCAATAGGTCGCGTCTTGAGATCCAGAAGACGAGGTCGGAACTGATGGCACAAATCAACGCTTTAGAGACTCAGTATTCGACTCTGAAGGACGAGATTAGAAAAGCTGATCAAAGTATCAGTTCTTACGTTAGCGAAATGCAGAGAACGGAAACTAAGAACAGCAAAGCCAAGTCAGTTGATCTTTTCAGGATTTTATTCCTGTTTAATTGTTATAAATCAAAAAGCAGTGAATTCCTTAATTAAATGAACCCTTTCGACTTCCAGAGACATTTACGACAAAATGAAGGGTGAAATCCGAATGATGAAGGAAGAATTGAGCGCGATCGAAAGGTATCGAACCCCGAAGGAGAGAAGCTTAGCCCAGTGCACATCCAATTTGGAAGCCATGCGAGCAACTAAGGAAGGATTGGAAAGCGAATTGCACCAGGACTTGATGGCCCAACTTTCCCACGCTGATCAGCATCAAGTTTGTTGCTTTAGATTCTTCGATTGAAATCCTTTAAGACTTTAGAATTTTTTTAGAATCTGTACTATGATTCTTATTTTAGGTTGATACTCTCAATGACGACATCAGACGTCTGACAAGGGAGAACAAGGAGGCTTTCGCGAAGAGAATGAGGCTCGAGGCTGAAAAGAACAAGTTGGAAAACTTGTTGACGAATAATCTCGTTCGTCGTCATGACGAACTTGTTCAAGCTTTGCAGGAAATTTCGGTTCAGGATCGACAGAGGCAGTTGGATTCCTGCAAAGCCCAACTTGCTGACATCGAAAAGAGACTTGTCAAGGTCAATGCTGATTTCAAGTCCCAGAATGAGAAAGTGACAAGTGCGATGAAGAAGGTATGATCGATAAAGAAGTTTTAAATCCATTTTAAGTCGAATCTGATCCCAATGAAAATTCTTGTTTTATCCTCGCAGCAAAAATCCGAGTCCAGCGAAGTGGAAAAGTGGAAAGTGAAAGAAAAAGAAGCCCAGGAGAAGATTGAAGCTGACGCGAAGGATTTGGAAAAGCTCGCGAGCAAGGCGAATATTCTCCAACAGAAAATTACGGAGTGCACCCATAAAATCACAGAACTCGGTGCTTTGCCGAGCCACGAAGCTTACTCCAAGTTTAGTTCCATGTCGACTAAGCAGCTCTTTAGGGAAATGGAAAAGGCGAACAATCATCTGAAGAAATACAGCCATGTCAACAAAAAGGCTTTAGATCAGTTCATGTCCTTCAGCGATCAGAAAGAGAAGCTCGTGAAGCGAAAAGAGGAATTAGATCGCGGGGATGAGAAAATTAAGGAACTGATGTTCGTCCTCGAGCAACGCAAGTGCGAGGCAATTCAGTTTACTTTCAAACAAGTGAGCAAGTATTTCAGCGAAGTTTTTAAGAAACTTGTACCTTCAGGCCATGCGCAGCTGGTGATGAAAACCGCTGATGGGGAAGAAGGCGGTGACGATCCGCCGCCGGAAGTTGCTGATTCGGATAGATTTATCGGCGTTGGTATTCGAGTCTCCTTCACGGGCCACAAAGCCGAGATGAGGGAAATGAATCAGCTCTCAGGAGGGCAAAAATCTCTCGTTGCTTTGGCTCTGATTTTCGCCATTCAAAAATGCGACCCGGCACCTTTTTATCTTTTTGACGAAATTGATCAGGCTTTGGATGCACAGCACAGGAAAGCTGTTGCTGATATGATTCACGAACTCAGTTCGGACGCACAATTTATTACAACCACTTTCAGGCAAGTATTTTTCAAATATATTGGAACGATTCCTATACTATTCAAGCACTAGAATATGCAATAATTTTAAGTTCGAATACAATTAAACAATTTTTTCCACAGGCCTGAGTTGCTTCAGCACGCGAATAAATTTTACGGAGTCAAATTCCGAAACAAGGTATCACACGTTGAATGTGTGACACGGGAGGAAGCGGCCGACTTTGTGGAAGACGACACGACCCATGGATAATCAGTCTTCTACTTCTTTTTCTATCAGGAACTTATCAGAGACTTTTATAAAAAAAGAAGTGCACGGTCGAATAGTAAATCTATTATTAGATTTTAATCACTTGCTGCAAATTATTTGTAAATTACATCGTAAATGTTCTCTAAAGATCAAGCATCATACTCCAATTCTTTTTTTAAAAAAGGGAGGATAATCAATAATTATGAATTATTAATTTTTTTACGAATATATTAGTTTAGCGTGGATAGGAATAAAATGTTTGTGTAAGTGATGGAAAATTGTAATTAGGTTTTTAGTTTTGAGATAGGACGAAAAACGAAATGGTCAGTGTGTTTTAATTAAATGGATTGGATAAAGTACTTTTGCGTATATAATAAAGAGGAAACCGTTTTATTTACTTTCCCATTTGATTTTCTATTACAGAAGGACATTAAAATAAATTGTGTCTAGACGAGTCGCCCCTGAACACGTGTTGCATTCGCGGGTCTTATGAATAAGTCGGTAAGTAGGGAAACTCACATTAATTTTTTTTTATCTCGTTTTTAAACTGTTTTCTTTAATTTTTTCTTTAATTAATGATTTGTATTAAAAACAGTTGATTTGAACGATTCAAAGGAATGAGGATTTCTATTTTTGGTGGAAACTTCGAGTGGAGCGAAATTTGGAAGAAAGGATTTTCAGAAACGTAGGTGATATATTGATTATGAGATGCGTGACGTCATCGAGGATCACGCCACATACCCGCCCAGGGAATCCCACCTTCCTATTGGTCCATGTGCTATCTCGCTACCGAAACGGCTCGCGACCCTCTTTATATGTAAGCCTGAATTGCTCCTTTTGTTGGAAAATTGCTCGCGAAACTACGACGATGCATATATTTGCGTTCTACATTTTATTTCGAGTTTACATAACCGGTTTTCTATTTTCAGTTTCTTGATTTGTTTGCTAAATTTCGATAAAGGTGACGAGATTTACACTCAAAAAACCATAAAAATATTAAACTAATTTCGGGCGTTATGATTTTTTGTACATTTCGATGTTTCGGAAAATTTTTTTCAATATGTAAAATATCGAATTTCAAAATTAACCCTTGGTTAATAAGTATTAGTTTGAACAATACAACATACAACTTTTCAAATTCGATGCTTTCCCTAGTGAAACCTAAGGATTGAAATTGATTACGAATACGACATTTTCCGAATCATTCTGGAATTTTTATCCGAACCAGTTTCATTCCAATCTAATCCGAAGGAAGTTTTCAATCCGAAACTTTAATCTGGATGAATCTGCCAATCAGAATTAATAAGAATTAATCCGAACTCAATCCGAATTTTTCAGAATCATTCGGATCGGATTCATTCGGATTAATTTTGGCTAGAGTTACGTTCCGACATTTGAATTCCATTTCGAACGCGCCAACAGTTTCACCAACCAGCTTGTCGTTGTCTCTTGCGTCGGCCTCGGAAAATCTCTCCTCATGTAGAACTCACCGATCATTGGTTAACACATGTGTTCATTGTGTATGTGTGTTTGCCTATCTAGAACGTGGGACATCCGACTCTGCAATCCGGCTCCATACGCAGCTTCAGATCGTCGCTAGTGTAGTAACGCGCGGCTTTTCCATCGCGAGAAAACTAACGAATGAAAAATTACCGCCGTGTTGTTATCCCAACCTCAAAGCGACGATTTTCCCTCGTCGAGTTTCGTCGCAATTTCAACTCCCTCACGAATCTCCCATCGTGTGTCACGCTCCAAAACAACTTCGCACTTCTCCCACAAAAGGATTCTACCCTAGAAGCCACGTGGTGTAAACTAAACTCTGACGAAATCTGACACCAAATAAGTTAATAAGACAAATTCCTTCAGTTTGCTTCAGTTCTCATTTCGTCGAACTCGAACGTCGGCTGTGTTTCCCGAAATCGTACCAATCCACGAAATATCGACAATTCAGCGAACTGGGCGAATTCCTAGAAAAAAATAACCAAGGAACCCAAACCCAATTACATGAAAATTATTTCTCCGAGTCGCGAGTGTCTTTGTTGTCCTAGGACACGAACGGAAATTCTGTGAAGAGTGAAGTTCATTTTCGGAGAATTGCGAGCTGGGGAAAAAAAGGGAGGAACGGAGAATTTCTTGGAATTTTAAACATAATAATAATAATAATAATAAATAAGGACAAGACTGATATCTGGCACGAATTTTCGTTGAGAAGCCAGGGCTGAATGACTTGGTCTCCGGGACCCCGATTTTTTGGTTATCGGCCGGAAAATTCTTAAGAGGATCAAAGATCAAAGATCACTAGTTGAAATCACGCATCTGGCCCATTCACGAGGTGCGGACTCTGAAGAAGTGAAACAGTCGCTCGCTGGCCGTCCGAGGCTCTAGACCGTGGCTACTCTTTATTTTTAATTTTTGAATTCTCATTTTTTTAACTTCCTCTCAACCTTTTTTCTCATACCCTCCGCCCCCTCCCCACCCCTCTCCATTCTCCTTCTCAGAATCGTCGCTTTTCTCCGTCATACCGACGGCAGTTGCATTCCAGCCGGAAAAGGACCAAGGATTGGGATCGATTCGATACGGAGTAAAAGCCGGAGGATTTTTTTTCCCAGGAGCTCGCCGAGTTTTCCATCAATAGGTGAGTTTTACTTTTTACGATTTGCTCCACTTGTTTACATTTTTTTGGCTGTAATTTAAAAACCTCGAATTCGTACCTCGGAGGAAATTCGAATTCGTCCAATCAGCTGATTTTCTTTGAGGCATCGCTAGTTCGAAAATATTGACCTTGTGAGAAAGTTGAAGAATTTTTTTCTCACCTCGATATTTCCGGATGGAATATCTTTTGAAGGCAAACGTGTTGAAGATCCAGAGTCACGTTTCCGGAAATCTGAGAGTGGAATTAAGGAAGAAAGGGTGACTGACCTTTCTTTTATAATTTCGGAGGGAAATAAAAGCGGTAAATGTATATATGGTGGCGTTGAGGTTAGGAAAGAGATTTTTTTAAATCTCCTGAATGTATCGCCAAGACGAATAGAGTTTGAAAATGCAATGATACATTTTTTATAATAAACTATCAGAATCCGAATTTCAAAACTTACCCTTGATTAATAACTATTAGTTTGAACAATACAACATAAAACTTTACCAACTCGATGCTTTCCCTAGTGAAACCTAAGAAAGAAAGAAGGAATCACCTCGTAATCCAAAGAATCGCATTCAAACGATTTTTTCCTGATAATCATTGTAAAAATGTACGGAAAATGTAAATTGTGAAATTAATTCACTATTTATCTTTCATTATTGAATTGATTAAAATTTAAAAAAACGTTTGTTTAAATTCTATTAATAGATTTATTTAAATTGAATTATTTTTATCTTGTACATTATTTTATTAATTACTGCTGTTTAATATTTAATATTAAATTTTAATTGAATATTTATTAATATCTAGTGTTTCTATGAATTTAAATACTTTTCTATCCAAGGGATCATTCATAAATTGCGTAACAGTTTTTATAAACAACTTATTAATTTTTCTAATTTGTACAATAAATTGCAAATTAATTTTGTCAACTGATGATTAGCCTCGAAAAAATACTTTTATCGAAAGATTTCGACCTTAAAAATATCTTAATACTGTACGGATAACCCTTGCTCCCATTTAATCTTATTTTCGGGGCCGCCGAATATAATTTACGAGATTGTGTTTTTCCCCACAGGTGCTGATAATATTTTTCAACTTTCTCTCTTTTCTAAATATAACTTTTTCATTAAAATCTCTAGGGGACCTTACTTAAATTACGTAACGCATTTTAGGCCCTCTCTAAGACCCCCCCTCCCCCCTATTGTTTGAGCTCTTACGTAATTTAAGCACGGTTCCTATTCAAAAATAAAATAAATCCTTTTAAAATTGGAAATCTCTTCCTTTCAATTTTAAATTATTTTTTTTTTTTGTTGTAAATTCTATTGTGGATAAAAACAAATTATTCAATTAAAGTATAATTATGCTGATGTTTTAATTAAATTCTCGAATTAACGATGCACCATGTAGACTGCATATCTTGTTATTTGAGGACGCAAGTCTGTAATCGATATCAGGATTCCAGGGGGACAATGCGAAATCAGTATAACGTCACGTCGATCTCGAATTATATTATTGTGAATCTAGAGAAGTTCAAAGGCCGCAAATTCGTTGGGACAAAAATTCAACACTCGTGGAAGTGAATTAAAAAATAAAATGAAACAGATTCTCTATTGATTGTTCCACTTTCTTTAGAAAAAAAAATATTCTATAGCAATAAAGGCGTGGAAATGATTGACTTGTACACAAGAGTGTTTGATTAGCATTCTTTATCAGTCTTTCATGCATTTTAAAGATATATATACACTTTGCAATACTCCTATTTCAATTAATATTCGAGAGTTTTCAAAACTCGACTTTTCTTTCTAATCTTATTATTGTTTTTGTTTCTGTTTGATAAAAAGTTAAAGGAAAATAAAAATAGACATTTTAGAGCGTCTAGGGCTTGAATTACTATTATTCATGCCGGGGAAGAATGGGTCCAAACCGGTAAAACGATATTTTACAATGCTAATTGTGTTCAAACAGATTCCAATTTATGTAAAACTATTTTCGCTCGGGAATTATTACTTGCTTGACTCACTCGTTATCTTACATAACTTAACTGTTGTGGGAAAGCGGAAAAACAAAGGAAGATTTCTGTTATTTGAAATATTGGAAATACTGAAAAATTAAATTTTAAGTTGACAGATTATAATTAAAATTAATTGACGGTATATGCAAATGATTTTAATCACATGTATATTAAATTTCGATCAGATTTTTTAAACAGTGAGGCAATTAAGATTAGCTGTGAATTTAATCTCGGCTGTTCCTTTTAACTATATCTATATTATTTTTGTGCTCATTTGTTGAGCATTGTTTTCTCAAAACAAGGTTACGGTTATCAATTATATTAAACCAAACTATTTTTATTGCCTTTTGAAATAAGTCTTCCATGCTTCATCCTCAAAAAATTAAAAAAAAAATTTTGTAATTATTTCACTACAAAATTGGATACATTAGTATCCATTTTTTAAATATTGGAAAATGTAACGACTGCAAAGCTTCCTCTATAAGGAAGCAAAAAATTATTAATCTTCAAATTAAATTTCGATCATCGTTGGCCATTGCACTTAAAATTTTTTTTTTAAATGCGCTGGAAAAAGTCAGTCTTCATTGTGGAAGCACGACTACATAATACAGAACTCCAGTTACAAGGTCCGAAGTTCAATGTCATAACTCTCGTTATCTCAAACGCAGGGATAAATCTCCAGCTCAAACACGTGCAATTTAACAAGAAAAGGAACTGATTACTGATTACGTCGGAATTGTTCAACAGGTAAAATCAGTGCGGAAATAAATTTTTATGTAACTAATTTTTTAGATTTTTTCTATTTCCTTTTGATAAAATAAATATTTATCATTTAATAAATTTAATTTAACAAATTAAAGCCTTTATTCGATTTTAAATGGTGAATAAGACAGAAAGAAATAATAGGCAATTTGAATTTCCCGCGTTCGGACTGACGCCAGCGCGCTCTGGTGGTTCAAACCGAAGGGCGCGAAATTTGAATCTTGAAATTCGGATTTAAAAAGTGAAAAGAGAAAAATGATCCTCGTAGCTTCTTGAGTAAAGTGAGAAGGTCAATTTGACTGAAAGTGGGTTATTTAGTACCTTTTTTTAGTTTTGAGACTGAAAGCATGGAAAATAGACTTCGTTCATTGTTCTTTGACCTCAGGTGTTACACAATTGCTTTTACACACGTTCGATAGTATAACCCACCCACACAAATCTCCACGGACTTTTCTGTTTGGCTTTGACTTATGGACGAGGACGGCCCTGATACCGCAATAGATGTGACACTGCTCTAATATTCTATTTTTGTCTTACTTTAAGAATACGCTTCCCTAAACTTTACTGCTCTCAACTGAGACGATTTTCTACTTTTTAATATTTTTATGGAGTTTTATTTCTTATTTTTGTTATTATTAAAATTTTTCTTTTTATTAAAAATTTTATTTTTTATTATTAAAATTTTTTTTTAATTTAAAATTAAAGCAAATAAGAATGACAAGTGACGAATGAGATGAGTCAATTAGCAAGAAATTGTTATTGGTTAAGTAACACTCGCTAATCAGTTCGGTAATAGCTATTAGTTATTGACGATTCTCATTAATGAGTAATTGATCTAATTATCAATCTGACTAATGATGAGTGTGGATTTCAATATGAGAAATTGCTGTCGATTCATTGTCTCGGATAAAGACAATAGCGTATTCAATTTAATCTGAAACTTAAAATTTTTAACTCACTAATTTAGGAGAGTAATTGAACTTCATAATTAAGTAATCAATCAATATGAATTTCTGCAATAAAATAAGTGAATTTTCTTCATTTTATTTTTTTTAATTTTTAATTAATTAATTTTTTTTAATTAAAAAAAATTTTTTATGAGAAAAATCTCTTGATCATTAAAGTATTTATTGTGTAATTTAACCCCGCTGGGTGTCTTAGTTTCCGTGCCTTTTGGACTCGGATACTAATGGGCAAACTGACAATAAACTATTTTTATTGAGCTTTTAAAAAACAAACTTTGTTTGTAAATAACGAATACAAGGAAAAGGGATAATAACGAATTTAAATTTCGCGCCTTGAATTGACGTCAGAGTGCAGGAACCAATAAAAAAAAAGGCGCGAATTTGGAGTATTTAAATTCCGAATTGAAAATTTGAAGAGAATAAGAGATATTTCCCTTTTTCGTTAACTGTTTTTAATAGTTGTAATATTTATTATTATTTATTATTACTTATTATATTTATTGCTCCGTGAAATTTTTTTTATTTTTTTTTATTTTTATTTTTTTTTTATTCTTTGTTCTTTTTTTTATTTTTTTTTTTTCATTTAATTTTTGTTTGTATTTTATCTTTTTTTTAAATTAACTTTAAAAGACTGATTTAAAAGACCGATTTAAAAACCAGTCAAACTGGGAAAAATCCGATTACAATGTAGATTTCGAAACCCTGAGAACATGAATAATGAATTGGATAAAATATGAGCGTTTCCTGCATCGGACGAGTTTCTCGTTCTGTCGAGGATATCAATGGTTATGTGACCCTAATAGTGTGGAATTGACACCTAATGTTACGTCTAGTGCTATATAGAGTGGACTTTGTACGACAAAGACGAGGTTTAACACCCTTACAATCGTCACATAAGCATGAGAGATGAATTGTTACTGACGCAAAGTCACCTTGTCCACTTGCCGAAAGACCTATGCATTCAATACTAAGCGAGTTGAATCAGAATCGTTTTATATTTATAACAAACTTGTTTATGAAACCAAACATCGTACAATCAAATTATTATGTTTCTAGCACTACTTTTTAAATGACATTCCTTCGAATATTTCCCCAACAATTATACATTCTGTAACATTAACGTAACTGTTATGTAGCAGTAACCTAACTGTTATTTAATGGCAACGTAAGTTTTATGTAACGGGGTCGTAACTATTATGTAACAGGAACGTTACTGATATATAACTGGAACGTAATTCTTATGGAATAGGAATGTAACTGTTATATAACGGGAACGTAACTACTTTGTAACGGGAATATAACTATTATGCAACATAAACATAACAGTAATGTAACTGTTATATAATAGATATATAGCTGCTCTGTAGCAGCAACGTAACTTCTACATAACGGCAACGTAACCGGTATGTAACATGAACGCAACTGTTATGTAACAGGAACGTAACTGCTATATAACATGTATATAACCGTCATGTAACAGGACTATATATGTTATGTAACAGGAATGTAACAGGAATATAAAGACTATATATCAGAAATGTAAAATATATATTCGTAGAATTGTGTAATTTAGAAATCTGCACTTTTAGAGATAATACGGTAAGACTGGTTGGTGTGCAATGGACTAACAGGAATCTGGGGTGGTTTTTCTTGCAGTTCATTAATCCCTCGTGAATCTCAAAGAATCCGGAAGTACCGAGATAAGCCGCCACCATGATCGTGGACGACAAACAGTGAGTTTGCGTATTTCGCTGTCAATTGCATCGGCATGTTGGCAGAATGCTTTCTTCCTTTTTCTTCTCCAGTTTAGTCTTTCTTTATACTCAGCACAAAATTGTTACATCATTGTTACATGTTTGTTACATTTTGTTACAAGGTTTTTACATATTGTTACATTAATTTTATATTTCCTTTACAAAATTACAAGTGATATAAAAGTAAGGTATCAATTGGATTAACAGTGAGTAATGTTACTTAATGTTGCTTTTCTGTTCTGTAACAAGGATGTAACGAAGTTCACTGAGTAGACACTTTTGTCCTTTCTTAAAGATCTTTGCGCTTTTAATGCAAATTTTATTTTGCTAGTATTCTTGATTCTAGAGCTAATATAACATTTTGTTACTTAAATGTTCTGAAACATAACGTAATATAACAATTAATAATTAATAATTATTGAAGTCATAATTGAAGTCATAATAATTGAATTCATGTTAATCTGATATTAAAATTTAACATTTTTTACATAACAAATATGTTACATAAAAGTTATGTTACGAAATATCATGACTATGATTTAATTTCGTTGACATAAACAGAGCACTTGTTTTCGTTTCAATAATAGATATTTATTTTTCTGGTTTTATCAAGAATACATATTACACTAGTTTTTTTATCTAAGCATTCACCTCTTCTGTTTATATTTTGATGTGGCATGCTGCACGTGTGGCTTGTACAAGTGTTTTTAAATCATCACTAGATAATTTTTTCTACGTTTTTCCTTGTAATAGAATAATTTAGGAAATTATTTCTATCAAAAAAAAAAAAATTATTATTATCGTAGACAAATTTTTATTTAAAAATTCTTTTACCTGTTAATATTTCTGGAATTGAGAATCTAATTTTAACCGTCGTCAATGATTCCAATCTTATCCTTGGAGTAAAATGAATCGGTAGAATAAAAAGTGCGTTCCTTGTGTAATTTTTTTCAGCCTTCATCTTATTTCATTGATACCTTCCGCGTTCATAAATGAAACGCAGAATCATTGAAATTAAAGTGTTTTTAAATAAATCCGTCTCGTAATCAAATAAAAATAAATTATTTTTTATTTATTACTAATTTTTTACTATTCTTTTTTTGTAAAGTTTTTTTATCTCTTCTTTTTTTTTTTAATTTATTCCGTATTGGCCAATTTCAGTTCTCTATTTTTTAAATTTAAATTTATTATCCTTTTTTAAATTAAAAAAAATTTTCTTTTTTTTTATATTTATATATATTTTTTATTTTATTTTTTTTTAATTTTCTTATTTTATATTTTTATTAAGTTTTTATAAATTGTGGTAAACTTGACTCTTTCTTAAGAATACATATAAAAAGAGAACAAGAAACATGCAACTTGAGAATGATTGTCTTAATTACACTAATTGAAGCTTTCTCGCGTCAGCAAAAATACGAAAGGGTCAATGTACATTGAGATTTTCATAATAATGATTTATATTCCGATTAAGTTCTTAATTATAATGAATCTGTTCGTTATTAATCTCGCGATAAGTGGCTCATGTACCTCTTCATATATATCTATCCCATCTTTAAATTTTACGACCTTTGTGCAAAGTGCAGTCTGTTCAAAGTTCTTTTCTTAACTCATCCACATTTATCTTCTTTTCCCGAAATTAAGAAAAAATAATTAAAATGAATTAAAAAATTAATATTAATGCAATTTCGATTAAATAATTTTAATTAAAACAATTATTTTATAATATAAAAATACTTGTAGATCTCAGAACTTTCCAAAAATTATACAAAAAGCAGAAATTTTTTTCCTAGCTTGTTTTTGAAATAACTTAACAATTCTAGCAAAATATAAATTTTTATTTCATATTCCTTCTCGGATAAAAAACGTGTCTTGTTTAACCAGATATTGCCGAAATATGATCACCCAAAGTCCACAGAGATAATATTTACATTTCGCAGAGAAAATCTGGCTTTGATCCACAAATATAAAAATCGACTCTTTCACAAAAAAACAGATTTTAATAAACTACATTTCTTCATTTTTTGTTTGTTTTTTTAAAGATTATTGTTACTATTTTTCTGATATTAATATTTTGCATCTTCGGATAACTTTATACTTCGTATCAAAATTAATTCTTAATTAATTCTTTTTTTTTTTATTTTTAACGTAACAGTTTTGTAATAGGAACGTAACATTAGCATAAATGTTATATTTCTATTCTCTAAATTCCTAAACTCATAATATTTGCATTAAAGTATAGTACACTCTTCATTAACTCTATTTTCATTATTTTGTAACGATTATATAACAAGAACGTAACATTAGCAACTTAAATGTTACATTTATATTCTTTAAACTCCTAGGATCATAATATTCTCCTTAATGCATTATTAGCTCATTATTAATTCTTAGTTACTACTACGTAACATTTATGTCACATTTATGTAACATTAAAATTAATATCTGTAAATGTTTATAGAATTTATATGTCGGCTCTAAAATAACAAAATAACTATTGTTTACATAAAATACCATTTTAACATGTTAAATATTTTTTTTTATAAAACCGTTTATTTTTTTTTAATTAAATCATATTCGTAGGAAAGTAGTGTACTTAATTTCAAAGAAGATTCATTAATTAGTCACCAGTCTAGACTATGACCTACTGAGAGTCATTGATTCGATAAGTTCATTCTTAATAACTTTTGATATCAGCATTTCTTTATGTATAAATTATACGAATAGTGGTGAGTCTCAAGAATATTTACGTCTTTAATTGAACAAATTTGATTGACCTAATCAAAGGTCGAACACGAAAAAAGATAATTTTTTTCCACATTTGCGTATTAGAAGCAACAATTCCTCACATTTCGTTATATTTCCTGTTTCAATTTTATCAATAGAAAGTAATAGTTTTCTCTTACATTTCAAAATTACTATTTTTTTTCTATTTCTTAAATTATTAATATTAAACTTGTCATTTTTATTTCGACAACTAAATGTTTAAAAAACATAAAAAATTGTTTAGGTGTAAATTAATAGTTTATACTTGTTTATCAATTTTTGTTTTGTTTTTTTTATGCTGAAATTTATCTAGGTGAGATATATTAAATTTATCAGTTTGGAATTTTATTTCTCTGAGTCTAACGTTGCATGTCGTAAGGTTTTCACACCTGATCCAATTACTTGGAAGGTACTAACAAGTGGAAACACTTCACGAGGGAATTTACAAACAGATTAGTATAATCTTGTCTACCCCCTGAAGTAGCTTTCAAGAAATTCTTTAAGGCACTTCACCTGCCATTGTTTTGTTTCCATTATAAAAAAAATTGTTTTCATAATTTTTTAGGATATTTATTTAATTAAAATATTTTTAAATGTGTAGTTAAAATAAAAAACAGATAAATTATACTAATTTTTATATTTAAATTTACAAAATATATAATTTATATAAATGTTCTATAATTGTTACATAAATGTAACAGCTATGTAGCAGCTATGTAACATCTATATTACACTAATGTAACAGAAACCTAACTGTTACTTAACACTAATATAACTGTTATATAACATTTTTATAAATCACTTATTTATTTTTAAGTTTTTTTTTTTTTAAATTAATAATGTTAATCTATTTTAAAAAACGAAACTGTAATTAATTCTTTTAATAAAGCAAAATAGTCAAGGTATTATTAATGTTAATAAGGGGCAAACGTTAAAAACAGATTTCTGTATTTAAATAAGATAAAAAGTCAACTCTTCTTTACAACTCGTGAGTTATTAACACGTGTAAATTTACTGAAGACGGACACCTCTTTTATGGACCTCGAACAAAGTCCGTAAAGCGATCAATGCGTTTCTCACCGTAGTTTGTCTTTAACTTTGGATAATATTAAAGAGGGTAGATCAAAATTTTATTTTAAAAATCTATAAAAAAATCACTCTTTTAATAAAAATGTTTTAATTGTAATTTTAAATTAAATTTAAATTAAAATTTAAATAATTTTTATTATATTTAAAAAATAAATATCATGGCAAATATTTTCTAAGTGCAACAATTACATTATTTTTAAATAGTTGACATCTATAAATATTCCTCTACCTACATTAGGATTCTAATCTGAAAAACTTTATCTAATCAAGATTTTGTCTGTCCTTGTCTATTTCACTTATTTTTTCTATGAAAATATATATTCAAGAGAGAGTAAATATTTAAATTGAAAGTACTTTGAACCCACTTATCTAATTTTTTATAAATTTTTTTTTTTATTGAATATTTTAACTCTTGGAATGAAATAAAAAAGATCAAAGTTCTATTTTGTTTTCGCATGGCTGGCACTCGTAACCTTTGTAGCTCGCACTCTTCTCTCGATCGCTTTGCTAATTTTATTTCTAACGAATGCGGCAGGCGAACTCTCACTTCTTCTTTTTCTGTTCTTTAATTTATTCGCTTTCAAGCGAACCTTTCTTACAATTTGTAGTTGTGTCTATATATGGTAAAATATTTCAATTTTCAGACAGGTTGAATAATTCAAAGAAAAAAAATTCAAAAAAGAAAATATTAATTAAAAAATTTATCACAAAATAAATAATAAATTTATTTTAAAATATATTTTTTATTTTTTTATTTAATTTAAAAATAAGGAATTGTTTCTAATAATTTATTTTGATTTTTGCAGAGAAATGGACGGGTTCTGGATAAGTGTAGCGATCCATGCGATCAAGACGTTGTCGTATGTTTACGATATTTTGACGTTTCCGGTTTATTTGATCCTTCAACGGCCATGGGAGAAGAGAAAAGCCTCCAGGCGAATAAAGGCAAAACCTGTAGCGAAGAGCGAAAATTCCATCACCTACAGGAGTATCGATCCCCCCAAATCGATTCACATTCTTTTGGAAACTCAAAAAATCGATACTATGGAAAAAATGCTGAAACTTGTTGCTACTGAACACAGCGGCAAAAGATGTCTTGGCACTAGGCAAATTTTAGCTGATGAGGATGAATTACAGCCCAACGGAAGGGTTTTCAAAAAGGTTTGTACGAGTTCTTAAAAAGAATTCAATTTCTTCATTTTACTCAACAAATATTAAAATTGGAATTTTTTCTCTCTGTATAATTAATCAATTTTTAACTAGAATTATGCGTACAGAGCGAAAAAATATCTGACTCAAATATTTTTTAAGTAAAATCAAAATATTTATTTTTGAACAAAATATTCACGTTAATATAAACTGTTTTTTTAAATTTTATATATAAATTATCAGAGGGAATTTCCAATTGTTAGTTATTAAAAAAAGCCAACAGAAAGAGAAATTTATAAATACTGCCTGAGAAACTTTTGACCCTATGACGTCATTTTTAATAAATCATTTAAATTGGAGAGAAGATAAATTCATCGTTAAATTTCAGGCAATTAGTGGATTGCTATTTTGGTGGACAGAAAATAAATTCTCTATTTCCGGTAAACAAAAGAGAAGGGTAGAAAAAGATAGGGATAAGTAGTAAAAAATAAGTTTAAAAAAAATCTTCACAAACTAATTTTTTCTTTTTAATTTGCAGTACAAAATGGGCGAGTACAAGTGGAAAACCTTCACGGAAGTGGACAAACTTGCGGCGTCCTTCAGTCGCGGATTGAGAGAACTGGGTCTCACTGTAAAAAAGAATATCGTCATTTTCGCTGAAACGAGGGCAGAATGGATGATCGCAGCCCACGCGTGTTTTAAGCAAAATCTAAGTGTCGTTACGATTTACGCGACTCTGGGTGACGACGCGATTGCTCACGGTGTCAATGAAACTGAAGTAGACACCGTGATAACGAGTCACGAATTGCTTCCAAAATTCAAGAGAATCCTTTCGAGATTACCGGAAGTGAAGACAATTATCTACATGGAGGATCAGTTGAAACCAACTGACACTAAAGACTTCAAGGTCCCGTCAGATTCTCAAAATATCTATTTTATTATTTAAGGGTGTTGCAGCCAAGTTCTAATCTAGAAAAATTCAATTTTGAAGTTAAATTTTTAATTCTTCGTTTTATGCAAAAAGCCGCGAAATTAAATATTTTTTCGCTCTGTACGCAGTCTTATATTTGAAAAAAGTTTAGCACTACAAAGCCAAAAAAACATTTATCTATAATTTTTATTAAGTAAAATGGAGAATTGAATTTTGAGCTTAACACTTGGGTTCAACGCTCTTAAAGATTAAAAATAAATATTAAACATTAAAATACCTAACAATAAAACGATTTTTAACTTTAGGAGGGAGTGAGATTGATTCCATTTTCGGATGTGATCAAAACCGGAAGTGATTCTGCCGCTGCGATGGTTTCCCCAATGAGTGATGACATCGCAATTATAATGTACACTTCCGGATCGACAGGAGTCCCGAAGGGTGTTTTGCTCACCCATAAAAATATTATCTCAACTCTGAAGGCCTTTTGCGATGCTATTGAGATCGAATCAGACGATATTTTCTTGGGATATTTGCCCTTGGCGCACGTTTTCGAACTTCTTTCGGAAAGTGTTTGTCTTTTGATGGGAGTTCCAATTGGGTACAGTTCTCCACTCACGATGATTGATTCAAGCAGTAAAATCCAGAGAGGATCCAAGGGAGACGCTTCCGTACTTCATCCGACTTGCCTCACTGCAGTTCCGGTAAATTAAACAAAAGCGAGTGACTTGAGTGCCTTGAATCGAAATTCTGACCTCAAAGCTCTATTTCCTGATTTTCCTCAAGAAATATTATAATTATGTATTTTTCGACTCATTTTTTAAATATTTTTTGGGCAAAATGAGATGATTGAGTTTTCCGTCAAAAATAGGTGAAGTGCTAAACTCAAATGTAGCCTTAAAATATTCCTGTGATTTTAAACTGATTTTTCTTTTTCTTTTTACTTCCAGCTGATCTTGGACAGAATCTCTAAGGGAATTAATGAGAAAGTGAAGAACTCCGGACCCTTCAGACAAGCAATTTTCAACTTTGCCTATGAGTACAAACTGAAATGGTCGAAGCGAGGATATGATACGCCTTTCTTTGATAAGTACATCTTCGGAGCAGCGAAACAAGTTCTCGGTGGAAAAGTTCGACTCATTTTCTCTGGAGGTGCTCCTCTCAGTCCAGACACTCACATGCAGGTCAAACTTTGCCTTTGCGTGCAAGTTATTCAAGGATACGGACTCACGGAAACCACTTCTTGCGCAACTGTCATGGATGGTGAGCTTTTCGCTCCTTTCTATTTTTACGTCCAGTTAAAGGCGTTGAAACCAATTTGTAACTGCAGAAATTCAAGGAAATCCGGGAACTGAAAAAAAATTCTGGTTTAAAAACACTTTTAGAATAATCAATCTAAATATTTTTATTTGTCCGGGAATTTTTTGAGCAAAATTTATTGGACACTGTTGATTTTTTCTCTGAAGATCTACTCATTTTTTAAATAGGAATATGCGTTTAATTTTTTATTTTCTTTTTTAGCAAAAGACAGAAGTACCGGAAGAGTTGGAGCGCCAAGCACAGTTTGCGATATTCGTTTAGAAAATTGGGAGGAAGCTGGTTACCGAGTAACAGACACGCCTTATCCCAGAGGCGAAATCCTGATTGGAGGTGATAACGTCTCCTGTGGTTATTACAAAGTTCCGGATAAAACGAAAGAGGACTTTTTCCGAGAAGACGGAAAAATGTGGTTTAAATCTGGAGACATTGGCGAAATTCATCCTGACGGCTGCATCAAAATCATAGGTTCGTTTATTTTTATCGGAGATGTAAACAATTTCAGTACTTCGATTTTAATGTATTTTAAAGTATTTTAAAGTATTTTATTCAGTATATTAACATCAAGTTTAATTTTACAGATCGTAAGAAGGATTTGGTGAAACTCCAGTTTGGAGAGTACGTCTCTCTGGGAAAAGTCGAGTCAGAGTTGAAAACCTGTCCCCTCGTGGAGAATATTTGCATCTATGGAGATGCTAGCAAAACTTATACAGTGGCTCTCGTCGTCCCGAATCATCGAAGTCTCGAGGAAATAGCGAATAAGCTTGGAATGACTTCAATGCCCTTCGAAGACCTTTGCAACGATCCTAGGATCGAGAAAGCCGTTCTTAAGGAACTCGTTGAACAAGCCAAAAAATGTGAGCTTTTTTATCATCTTTTATTTTCCTAGAGAATATTTTTCACATTGTATTAATTTTACTTAACAAATATTACATTTGGAAACTTTTTCGCTCTGTACGCATATTTCTAGTTAAAACTTGAGTAACCCTACCGAGCGAAAAAAATCCAATTATAATATTCATTGAATAAGATGAGGAAATCGAAGTTTGAAGTTAGAACTTGAACCGAAACTTCCCTAAAATTAATAACCAGACATATTCTAAGCTAAATTTCTTATTTTAGGCAAGCTCGAGAGGTTCGAAATTCCCGGAGCAGTGAAGTTGTGCTCGGAGCAATGGTCGCCAGACATGGGTTTGGTAACGGCGGCTTTCAAACTGAAGCGCAAAGCTGTCGAGGAACGTTACAAGCACGAGATTAGTCGAATGTACGCCTCGTGATCTTACTGGAACCACGTGAAGAAAGACTCGTGATTTGTTGACTGTAAAACTGAAAGTACCTCCCTCGACTGACAGAAATCAGAAATTCACGTCAACTGCGATTGTCAGCGATCATCAGTTTAGTCCCTGTGATGACTAAACAGCCTCGTCTCGCTGATCGCAGCCTCAGACCCCCAAAAAAAATACTCTAGATATTCTTTTTTACGTCACAGAAAAACCTGAGTTCCAGATGACCTCGAGAAAATTCAACTTGACTTTCATAAGAACCTGACTGGTTCAAAATGATCTCAAGCTCTTCAGTTCGAACCGAAACTTGATTATTTTTTGGATCCATGACATCTTATGCAAGTTACGGCTCTATTTTCCCGCAGAGTCGAACTTCTTAGTGTTGGCTTCGAGTGTCGTTAGTTCGAGAAAAAAAAAGATAAAGCTTGCTTGTACGCACACGTGTATATAATTATTATAGATTTATAGTCCTATCGGAAATATTCAGAGTATTATATTTACAGAGGCCTCCATCCCCCATCGAAAGCGTCTTATTGAGACTCATTTTTTCAAGATAAACGAAAAACAAAAGAATAGACATATTTTCCGAGCGTATTTCAACGAAAGCTTGATCATCTAAGTTCGCTTCTTTTTCCTGGGAAATATTCTTCCCACAGAGCCGTTAAAAGTCGAGCACAAGTTTTCCAGTACTGATATTTTTAATATGTCATTTTTGTAATCAAATCGGACCTCCGATATCACAGAAATTTCCAAGCGAGAGAGTCTCGAACATTTTTTTTTGATAATTCTGTATCTGTTTTGGGAATTTTTAAAAATCTTTAATAGAGTTTTAGAAAATAAGACGAGGCGCCGGATATGGTAATGTTACCAGTGAAATAACGGCAATTTACGGGTAGATTGCCAGATGATTATTGATAAGTTACTCGGACAGTTAAATTTCCGAAATATTATCGAAATTTACCGAGACGGAATTTTTTACTGAGTAGATTTTGAAGAATATCGTAATTTACCGCAACCACACAAAAGTTTCCATTGCTTTCGATTTACGTTTTTTTTAATTTAAGTTACCACTACTTACGGTCAAAGAAACGTAACTTACTGTAACTTGTGACATATCGACGTAAATTTTGTTAACATACCGTAAATTTGGACAAAGTTGCGCAAAGCTTTTCTTGTAACTTGTGATAATACTCTGTAAATCACGATAAATCACTGTAAGACGCGGTAAAATTTGTTAAGTTGTGGTAAATCGGTGAAACGATTTTTTTAAATAGGCAAATCTGCATATAATGTGCCGAGTAATTCTTGGATAAATTTTCCAAAAGAATATTTTACCTGTGAACATATCGGTGAGAAGTGAAGATTTAAATGGTGCAAAAGCGACTCTCGTCGCACTCTTACATTATTCGTAATCGTCTGACTTATTTCTTAGTTCTGTGAACTGAGTTTAAGATAAACGATCTCGAGATTGATGAATGATATTAAAGTAAAATTTTTTTTTTTTTGTAAATAAAAAAATTAAAGAGCATCGCGAATAATGAGATGATCCGACAAGGACCGAATTTCTGCATTGCTGCGCCTATTGTACAGTATTTTACAAATACTTTATTCCGTTTCTATATTGTGGTCGAATAAGAATCCTGAACTAATTGTAGAAGTATCGGAATTTCGCAAAAGGGCAATTGGGAAAATTCTATTCGAATGAAACTTAATGAAAGGCGTCGATTATCTTAGTTTTTAATTATTGTGAGGTCCCGATTTTTTCTTCGAATTTGTAAATTATACTTTCGAGAAAGTTTGTCGGGAGATTTTTAAATATTTAAAAAAATAATGTTGGATGTCCTTCAGAGAGTTTTCCCATGTTTAGGAAGCGAAGGGGAAATTTTGAAAAGTCATTCCGTTGGGGGTTTTTTCTTTTTTCGACTCGGGAAGAGAATAATTGTCCAACGTGTTTGCTTTTGTGTGCTTGCGGATGTGTGCCTTGTAGTTGAGTGAATATTCGCATGAAGAGTGGCTAAGGGAGTAGAATTAATTAGATTTTAAAATTGTAAGCAGAATAAGGTTCCTGCTCAGTGTGGATCAGTGGATTTCGAAATTATATGTTGTTATGAGGTAATCAGACCCTTGTAATGTTACCTAGAAGTAAAGACGAGCGAATAATGTTTAGTATATAATATAATGTCTATATGATAGAACTTGTGAAATAAATGTACAAACCTTCCAAAATATTTTCTTTGTTATTGTTATCTTATAGAAAATACTGTCGTTAAGGTAGGGATCGAATAATTGGTTTATTAAATTTTCTCTATTTTTTTATTTAAAAAAATTAGAAAATAATACATAGCGAATTCAATTTTAAATCTCCCGCCGAGGAAAATTATAAAATCACTGGATGTTATATAAATATTTTAAATAACGATCTAATTATTATTTTTCTGCATTAAAATACAATTATTTATTAATAGCAAGTAAAAGAATATTTTTAGCATTTCAAAAATTCCCGCGCAATTCGACGAAAGAAGATTTTCGCCTTACGCATGCGCGGAATTTTTCTGTGACGCAGCTTCCGACGTTAAACCGGAAGAGGTTCGTCCGCCATTTTGTAATATTAGTTTTCGCTTGTGTGTGCGTGGGTGCAGATCGAAATCTGTTACGAGTGACAATTCCAAGTTCCTAAAACGTAGTTAAATCGTGTTAATCGATTAATTAGTAGGATTTTTGAATTCTAATCAACTCTAGGAAGAAATGGGACGCAAAAAGAAGAAGCAGTCAAGGCCCTGGTGCTGGTATCCTTTATTATAAAATGTTAAAACTGCATAAAGTAAAAATGTCCGTCGACGTCTGCCCTTTTTTACGTAACTTTCGTTTTAGGTCGTTGCGACACTCTCTGACATTTAGTTTGTTTGTCAACGAGATTTACACGAGCTGAAAATAATCATTGAGTATGTAAATTTATTCCTGAGATTTGCAGTGCTTGATTTTTTTTCTTTCCCGTTTTGCGCATACAGTCGAATATATCTGACGTTTTTCGACGCGTCAGAGAAACGAGAGGAATTTGCGGAATTATCTTGACGGAATTTTCAGATTGAGAAGTTGTTAGTCAAATCCTTGTTAGAAATTCGCTTTTCGTATCTGATTTTCGCCATTTTTTCGACAAATTTCGAAGCTGGGGGAATTTCTTTTCTTTTTTTGGAATAGAAAGGGAGACTTGGGTTTTAAATTTAGAATCCATATGGATTTTTGGATTATAGGTTCTAATTTCTAAATTCGATGTCATTTTTATTTATTTTATTCGAGAAAAATTATAATTAGGTTGGCAATTTATCTGCGTGCCACAGAGCGCGGGAAACATTGCGTTGACAATTAATAATATTGAAATATAAAAAGAATACAAAATTACATGATTACAATTTGGAATTCAACAATTTTGGGCCCTTCAAATAAACATTTTTTTCTATTTTAAGACAAGTACTTTTCATTAGATCAAGTTTTGAAAAAATTTTCAGTATTTTATTTTAATTTATTGAGATTTTAGAGATATTAAGGGATTTCACGTCAGTTCAAGGATTTTAAGGAATTTCTGAGTATTTGAATGTATTTAATGGTATTTTAAAGGACTTAGGAATATTGTAGGAAATTTCGGAGTATTTTACGACATTTATTTGAATTTTAAACAATATTAAGGGATTTAATGAGATTTTATGGGATTTTAAGGAATTTAATTGCCTTTTTTGGGATTTTAAGTAATTTTAAAGAATACCAAGTGATATTACAAAATTAAAACTTAAATGGGATTTTACAAAACAGATCTTAAGGCGGTATATACATTTAAAATTAAGAAATGTTTAATTAAAGCCCAAAAAATTCAAGCAAAACTTTCAAAACACAAATTATAAATTCCTTGACTAATTACTTCTAAAAAGGTATTGCAACCGTGAATTTGACGACGAGAAGATTCTGATTCAGCATCAGAAAGCCAAACATTTCAAGTGCCACATTTGTCATAAAAAGCTATACACTGGTCCTGGACTTAGTATACATTGTATGCAGGTAATATTTATTCTCCATCAAAATACTAATTTTTATGACAAAAATACAACATTCGAAGAAATTACTTAATTAAAATTAATTACAGGTGCATAAAGAGGCGATAGACAAAGTGCCGAATTCCCTACCGAATCGCAGCAATATTGAGATAGAAATTTACGGAATGGAGGGTATTCCTCCAAATGACGCGAAGGAACACGAGAGACAAAGGAATGGAACTCGTGCAGGATCTCCAAGTTCCGGGGAAGACGAACCCGCGCAAAAAAAGTCGAAACCCGAGGGACTTTTGGGTTCAGCTCCAGGAGCGATGAACTCAAACTCTTCTGTGATGTCTGGAGGAATGCCTGGAATGCAGGGACATCCGGGAATGCCTCAAATGGGCCAGTTTCCACCGCCCATGCATCATATGATGGGACACATGGGCCACGTGGGGCCACCCTTCATGGGACCCGGGTAAGAATTCAAAAACACCAAGATTCGTTTTAGTATTCATGAAATAATAAATTAGACGTTTATTATTGGCTGAATTTGAACTTTTAAAACTTGTTCATCTTTTAAAATCGTTTTATTTAAATTTTTAATTCAAATTTTATTGACTTGGATTGGAATTCAAATTTTATTTTCCTTTGGTTTTGTTTTAAGTTTGTTTCAATTCTTTGTAACCTTATTTCTCACCAATTTTTTATTAAAAAAATCACCTTTTTGATTTTGATAAATCAATAAATGTTGAAACTCAATTATCTCAAAAAAAAAAACTGGTCTATTCACTTATTATTTATTTATGACTATAATTTATAATATTATCCGACTTTTTTTACAGCATGATGGGTGGAATGCCAGGCATGCCTCCGGGAATGCAACCGCCAGTTAGTGGCGCCTCTGTGCCTCCGTCGCGACCTCTATTCCCAAGTGCTGCTGCAGTGTCGACTGCATGCACTTCTGTGAGCTCAGCACAACCACTCGGTGCAGATTTCAAACCCATCACCTCAATTGCGGGTGGTTCCATCGGACCTATGAAGCCCACATTCCCCGCTTACGGCGGATCTGACGGTTCTGCGAATAGCCACTCTGGCGAACAGAAAGTCAACCTCATCGCCACCACTGGCGCTGCTAGTAAAATAGTTCATCCCCCCGAAGATCTCAGTCTCGTAAGTACTACTTCCAAGAATCTCCAAAAACGTAAACATTCAGGGCCATCTGAACCATTTCTGTTTAATTTTTGTCCTGTGTAAAAATATTTTCCCTCATTTCTCATTAATTTTATTCAATAGGAGGAAATTCGGGCAAGATTACCGAAGTATCAGCGTCGGCAAAACGAGGAGTCTCGCTCTAGTCAGGCCGAGGCTGCTCAGCAACATGCTGCTGCTCTTCACCATCAGCACCAGCAACACCAACAACAGCAACAACAACAACAGCAGCAGCAACAACAACAGCACCAGCAGCAACAACAAGCAGTCGCGAATGCCGCTGCAGCCTTTCAGGATCAGCAGCAGCGACAACAGGCCGCCTTAAGTGCCTTACAACAGCAACAACAAAGGTTTCAAAGGCCACAGACAGTTATGGTTCCGGCATCCGCCGGAATGCCAGTTAGTTCCGTAGCTCTGATGGCACCGCTCATGCGACCAACCATGACGCTCGCTGCGCCTGCGCTCATTCATGGAGGTAACATGATGCGACCGCCCCCCATGGGCCTGCCACCAGGTAAGTTTCCCAGATTCTTCGTCCAAAATCCCCTCTCTCGTAACACTGACCTCGGTATCTCGATATGAACATTATCCAAGAATCTCCCTAGCTCCGACCCTATCTTTTATAACCTTATCATTGTCGATCTGTCGATTTGTAAGCTATCAGAACGCGAATTGTGTACATATCTATTATCTTTTATCTATTCGTATCTTAGTGAGATTAATAGCTGCAAAGCTAAAACTTCCGGAACAGTGCGAAGAGCATCCGTTCTCTGCTGAGAACAAAAATACGAGAGCTTAGCTGAGTGAACTTTGCCCTGTTCCATTTATTCCCCGTAGTCTTTTTTCGAATTTGATATTTCTTTTTATTTTTTATTGTTACGTTATTATTGTTCCTGTTATTGTTATTATTATCTTGTGTTTCGGATGATGCTCGACTATGCCGCGTAGAGTGCGAATGAATATAAAGAATGGACTAGAATCCCGTGATTGATTTAAGTTTCAGTTTCAAAAGCCAAAATTCTTGTCATGTTTCTCAAAATTATTTAGTGAGATGATTTAAAGTCCACCCGACATACTCGAGGTATTTTCGCACTTCCCGAAAACTGCTTTTCTTTTCTTTTTCTTTTTTAATTTGTTTGTTCGCTAGAAGCGCCTTGAGCTAGTTTCGTGTAAATGACGTGGTTTCGGAAGGAAATTAATGAATGGGTCAAGAAGTGAGGATGAGATTCTGGGTGACGAGGTGGGAATTAGGATACTGACCATTATTCTACTGAAGAACTGTATTCCTAACGCGGGCTCTGTACTCTACCGCGCATGCGCCGCGCTCGGCATCTGATTGGTTGTTGAGCGCAACGCATGCGCAGTAGAGTATGGAGCCCGCGTTGGGAGCACTGCTGTCGATATCGATGTTTTTTCGATATCCTGTTACTACTGAAAAAGTAATGGGGATACTTACCATTATACTACCGAAGATACTTTTTAGGGCATACAAAAAAAAAAAATTAAAACTGACCTCGTCACTTGGGCTGAGTTTGAAAGAAAGTAACGACTGGATATGAATGTAAATGAGAGTAATCGATGCGTGAAAGAATAAGAAACGCTCAGGATTCACCCTTTTGCTGAATTAACAGCGTTCTCTACCTTTTACGTTTTAACGGTGCGTTTGCAGGGCGCCCGGTCACTCCTTGGTGAGTGTCGAACGAACCCCAGTCTGGTTACTAAAACCGTGTTTTAGACAAGTGCAACAAGGTTGGTCCTTAGCAAATAGCATGCCGTGACATGGCCTATCTATATATCATATTATTATGAATATTTTAATTACCATCATTGTCATACCGTCATCGTATACTCATCATTCTTTTACCATCAATGCCACGCTCATTGCTATTCTTTTTATTTCCAAGATTCGCTATAATCGAAGGTCGAGCGGCTTCTCAAAAACAAATTAATCACTTCTTTCGATTAGATAAACTTTTTTAATTCCTCCCACTATTCTGGAGAGCGATTACCTAATTTAAGAAAAATATTTTCCGTGCGCTTTTTAATTTGAAGCCTTTTGATTCGGAGGGTAAAAAGGAAAGAATTAGATAATCGCCTCCCTGCTTTCCCATTATTTCATTTCTAACCAATAATTTCGGCCACTCGACCCTTTTTCTTTAATTTTTGTTTCTTTAATTTTCTTTTTCTTTAACTCGTTATTTAATTTGCGCTTTCCTAATCATCTCTCCTCTATTTTGAGCTCGCGATCATTCTGTCATTCCTCGCCGACGTAACCGTTTCCTCTATCTGTCTCTCTCTCTCTCTCTCTCTTTCTCTCTCTATTCTTTCTTTTAACGTATTGATAGCTTGACATCCTGGTGTTGTGAAAAAGTAGAAAAGATCGCTTTCTTTGGGCACGGTATCGCTCTCAGCCATTCAAGATTTTCGTTCGGAGAATTGATGCACTTTTTTCATGAAACTGTCCCTTCCTTTCCTTGTTTAATTCAGATAGGATATGACATCCCCTTCCCTTGCTTACTTTCACGCGATTACCAACATTTTTGATAAAGATATTTGTATTATATTGATAAGATTTTTGTTTTTATTAGAAGATCTCTAGATTCAAGGTCTAATCTTTGATTGAACGTCTCAGAGGAAAGGAAGAGCTTTTTTTTTATTTCGTGATTTGATTTTGAAAGAGGAGTACAAATTAATTATCACCTTTTCGTGAAAAGATTTGCAACATGAACGAACGCGCAGTAATTTATCTTTATCATTCACGCACACTTATTATTATAGCCTAGCTTTTGTGTAACACATTAATGATTTAGATAAGTTGAGCTCTAAAAACAGACAGTAAGTAAATGATATTCACATATACCAAGTATATTACTGTATAATTATTTATTTATCTCTTTATTTACATTCCTCATTACTACTAACGATTGGGAGATAATGGTGGTCCTCTATACGTTCCTCCTTTTGTTTCTTAATCGCGAGGGTTCCTCCAATGCTTGACGAGACGTCTTTTGGCGGGCAAAAGACGACTTTGATCCGACAGTCTCGAAAGGGAAGGCGTAATTTTTTTACGTTAAACTTGTGTGAACACCAGTTTTTGCTTTGACCGATTTTAAGCATTATTGTTGTAAGTAAATTATTTTCTTTCGCCGGTTTTGCCTTTCGATTCTGGCCTCCTAGAGAGTTAAAGAAAATATATTCTTTATGCAGAAAGCTCGGGTGACAGCCGAGATTTTTTAGCAGAGTTGACGCCACGTGAAGAGTTGAAGTAGCCAGTTGGCTGCTCCATAGCCTCGAACGAATGTTTCTGTATGGTGTGAAGTTTTTGTGTGGTAGCACCTTCATCTCGGTTTGTTGTGGATTTCAATGTATATTGGCACATGTGCATGCTTTCCTCTTTAGTTCATAGCGAGACTCCCAGTAACTAACAAAGTCGCTGATTAGAAGTAAAGAGGGCTCTCATCAGTATACAATCAATTCAATCCGGTGCTTGCGTAGCTCTTCATTTTTAATATAGAAATTCTAAGCCGTCTTTTGGATTATCACACTTTTAAATCTTGAATCGATCGTTGCTATCCCCCATACAAAGTTACAGATTCATTTTTCCTCAAACTGCTTGTCCCCAATTATTTTTCAATGGCTAGAGTATTTTACAACTGGGTTTTATAAAATTTTCGTTTCCTGTCTTTCTTATATCACTTATTTATAAGTTAAGCGTTTTTCGCATTATATCATTGGGCAGAGGAATCCAGTATCTTTAAGGTCCACTATTTTAATTTTAATCTCGTTTCCTGATTAACATTAGAATCGAAATTCACAAAAATACAAAAAAAAGCCAAGCAACGGTCGATCGGAACAGTGCAGAGTCTCCAAAAGACTTCGATCCACCGATAGAACATCCGGCGTCCGTAAAAAATCCTTAGCGCATGGTCGGCTGTCACCCGAAAAGCTTCCGAGCCAAGGGACTCGACCAAGGCTCCTAAAGATGAGCTGGACCCTGGTCTTGTCCCGGATCTCGCAGAACGTAAGTACACAAACGACCACCTCTAGGAGCAATTCCTCTTCGGTCGAATGCCACTTGAAACCGAGCAACTCGCTCGAAATTTCCGATTGTTAGGGCGTCCTTAATAATTTGCTCTTCTGGTTTGCAGGTATGTTAGGAGCCTTGCCTCCGGGTGCAATGCATCCCGCCTTCGCAACGCCCATGGGATTCCCTGGCGGTCCTATGCTAGCACCGATGATGCACCCGCGTTTCAGATGATCGCCCCCTATGGACGGGCCCAATCCACCCCTGCACTTCGTGCTATGGGCTCGCCCCTAACTCCTCTTTAGGGTCCGGAGCTGAAACTCGCCACCGCGAAACGAGATAACAAGTGGCGCTACTACATGGACTCATCGAGGTGCTACAGAAACTACGGCGACGCCAGGCACTCCACGAAGTTGACATCAGCCGAAGTTAGCAAAATCTTTGTTTTCTTATTATTATTATTATTATGACCATCATCGTCACTTCGGGGCCTGAGTCTTGACCCTGGAAATGGAGGTCTCTCCAGAGAGACTTTGTTTTTAGAATAGATGCATTTTTAGCCCATTTCCATTGGTGAAATTCTCAGGCTCTGAACCTGTGTCGTCGTCTCGGAGAGACGCGAACGCGGCCAGGTGGCGCTTCACGCTGTCGCTAGCGATTCTGACAATGAGCGAAGCTTCGAATATAATTTCCGGCATCAATTAGAGATTTAAATACTACTTTTCTGAGCTTTAATTTCAATTTAAGGCCATGCATCGGTTATATCTAATCCTGCATATTTATATTGTTAAAAAAATTATTAATTCTTTTTTTTTATCTTGATTAAATGTAAAAATAGCATTGTAGGTAATTGGATAATTGATACATGACTTTAAGATTTGAGAGCTCGCAAAAGTATATTTTAAATTCTCGGAAATGGTATGACCAGTTACAATACTCTGTAGAGTTCCTCGCATTAGTATAATATTAAGAGACACTGAACTATGATTTGTTCTAGTCGCAGCGTGGAGGTTCTGTCGCCTCAGGTTAGTCGCATATTTTATTTTGTTAAATCGCTCGGAGCGAGTCCATCCGGGCATATCTTGATTCTCCTTAAGTGAAGCATGATGCTGAGATTAAATTTAGACTGTGATCAAATAAAATGGAGGCCGGAAAATGGACTCGCTCTGATATGCCCTTCTTTGCAAGGAACATGTTGACGACGGATGAGTGAGTGGTAAGTACGGAGGGTGCTCTTAAAATGAAACGGACACCGGCTCTCTACACTCGACTCACTACATTTTATCCACTTTCCCACCCAATCAACATCCTCACTCCCCGATCGAAGATTCAGATTTGCAGCTCCTGTTTTAGGCTAGGTATTTTAAAATAAAAAAATTATCGTCGCTTCTCAGCCGTGAAGATCGATTTCAACTGAGAATAACAAAATTCTATGGATTTAGTAAAATTTCGCGAAACAATGATTATTGGAACTAGAATCGAATCCTTGATCGGAGATGTGCGTTCTCACCTGCGCGAATTCTTTCGAAGATTCGGTTCTTGCAATTTCTGTTTCCTCACGTCCCCTTCTCTCAAATCCAGTGTCGACTGTCCGCTAGTCTCTTCTCTCGATTCTTGTTTCTCTTTCCTTTTCTTTCTCTCTATTGATATACCGAAAAAAAACGTGTACGTACCTGCTCTACGCATTGTTATTAAATTATACACTTTCCTTTCAGGGATCGTTCTGCCGAGTCACTTTTTTTAATAGGAAAAACAGTTTTGGTCTTAAAGCACAGAAGGATCATTTTTCTGAGTAGATAGTTTTGAAGAAACTCGGCAGGACTGTCTTTTTCTTCCGCAAAATTTAAACATGTAGAAAAGTTCTGTTATTGAGTGTCATATTATCGACTGTTCCGAATAAAGTTCTGTGGAAAGCTCGAAAAACTGGGCATAGTTTGCTGTTCTCAGAAAGCTGAAGAATCGGCCTCTCTTAATTTGGAATTTTTTAAAGATGTGTAAAATATGAATAAGTGAGATTTTATTATATAAAAAGAGAAAACAGTGCTAAAAGATAAAACTGGCAGGTTTGAACTTTCTGAGAACAGTGGGCGACAGCCACATATTGTTTCAACCAATCACAGCTCTGATCGCTGTTGGACCTTCCGGTCCCTTGCCACAAGGCAGGCGATTGTTTGGACCTACCGTCTTTGAGTCAACAACAACGAGTTTCAGTTTTATCTATCTTTTTCCGAAACTGCTTATCAGAATGTCATTCTTCAATTTTTTTTCTTCTTTAAAAGATCTCAGAGATATTATTTAACGATTTAAACTCACATTTGCAATTTGAATTTGAATTTCCCGCCGGGCGGGCTTGAGACTTTCGCCGCCAGGGGCGCTTTTTACACGGAGCGAAGGTTCACCTCTCTTAGTAACTTTTTCTATGACTTTAATTACAAAGGAATTTAAAAAAAAATAATAGGAATATCTAGTTTTCAAATCTGAACCTGAGATCTCGATTGTTTGACTTGATGGACGCGTGGCTGGACCGAGAAACAATATTAATTCACGTTAATCTGTAAGGAACGCGAGAGAACATTATTAACCGAATCGTCGATCGTTCGAAGTGCCGATAACATTTTTAAGTTTTCTAATTGTAAATGTTGATGGAAACGTTTTGAAATTATTTTTTTTTATTTTTTTTTTTTTTTTATTTCCACTTTCGACACTTCGACCGTTCGACGAATGCTTAACAGGCTCTGTGTGTACACCGGTAATATTATATATACATATATTTATATTATGTCTATCTTACTTACAAAAGTGCGCAAGAACCCGCTAAAAAAAAAGAAATGTCCTTTTATCTCCAATTGTCTTTTATTGGTGAACAGCGGACGCACGTCTCGCTAAATGGGGAAACGCTTTTTTAGCAACCCGGTAACTCCTGGTGACTCTTCCTAATCTGCAAAAGCAACCGTCGCTAAACGAGTAATCCGCAGCAGAGTCGTAAATAGGAAATGCTAGAGGTAATGTCTCAAAATTTTTTTTTCATTCTAGTTATAACTAGCTTTTTATAAGAGTAAGAATTTAATAAAAGCGATCTATATCAGTTAGATTTTCCCCCTGATCAATTTTAAAATCTGACCCTTTTTATTTCTCGTTTCTTTGGCCTTTTAACATTTCTTGCTTTATTTTTATTTTTATTCCTTTTTTTTTACTTTCCTCATTTAACTCTCTGTTTTATCGTTTTATATTTAACTTAATTAATTTTTTATTTATTTATGATTAAATAATTATATTAAACTCGTAAGATGTTGTTGTCAAAAGTCGAGTATCGATTTAGTCCCTAGTTACGGCTCTGGCACCTAGAATGTCTAGAAATCTACAAATGTTCTTTTCAGCCAACGACGGACACTCGCTCAGAGAGAAAATGAAAGTAAGAAAAGGAAGTTGTTTTTTTTTTTTGTCTTTTTTGTTTTTTTAAAAAGACGAGAATATTGGTGAATTTCACACGAGGATGTATCTCTAGGAGATATAATAAAGATGTTGATTCGTATAAAAAAAATTGTGTCACGAAGATAGACTTGACCGATAAAGACGTTGAGAATTTAAAAAAAAAATTTAATGAAAATTTAATTTATTGAATGACGTATTTATCGATCATTGCTGTCTGAGTTCTTTTAATTTCCCTACCTCTTTATTCTTCTATGCAAAAGACTCTCTTGGAAATTTACATTGTGCAAATTAGCTCTTAAGGAGTTAAATGATTTAAAGCTTCTAAAAAGTTCTCTATCTTGAAGCAGATTTTAATCTTGGAATAAATACATTTTATTAATCTTTTAAGCTATAATAATAAAGATAGATATCAAAATGATAGATATCGATCATTTAATGGAAATTGTATTTTCTAACTAGGAGAGCTTTTTTTCAGGTCGAAGTTCAATTTCGAAGACTTCTGCGAATTGGGTAGACCTTCAGGAATGGTAAATCAATTGCAGCTCTGTTAGAACCTTTATGTTAATTTCGTTCCAGTTCACGCCACTTGCACCAATATGCCAATCAGAATCGATTTTGGATTTCAGTGCAAGATTGAGAAGAATGGTAATTTGTGAAATAGAGAGCAGTCATTTTAAACATTTTGTCGTGAAATTTTAAGACGTTTTCGATATCCTATTACTACTAAAAAAGTAATGGGGATACTTACCATTATACTACCGAAGATACTTTTTAGGACTGTTTGAAATCATTTCAGAATATATTTTACTGATTTTCAGACAGTCCAACCTAGACTAAATTCCCAACCCTGGCATTTTTTTGAAATGCTCATAACTTTTCTCTCTTACGTCGTATTAATTTATGCCTGTTAGAAAAAAGTTTCGTAATCTTCACACCTTTTAAACTATATGCTTTAATTGCCTCAATTATTTCTTAAGTGAAAGTTATGGGCAAAAGTCCAAAAAAGTGTCCAACCCTGACGACACTCCCCTATTTGAATATTATTAATTGTTCATGCAATGTTTCCCGCGAGTTGTAGCACGTATACGTCTACATTAATCTAAAAATGATTCAAGGATCATAGAAAAGAATTACATTTCTAGATCGCTGGTTAGAGGTCGACCTTTTTCTCTCTTTCTGGTTGGCATTCACATAATCGAGAGATTATGTCGACAGAGACAATCCAGCGATCATGAGTCGATTTTACACCGTCTGGATAAACATAAAAATATTGTTATTTCTGCCTTTTCTTGCAGATCTAAGATGCAGACGTGATTTCATGGTCTAGAAACTAGGAGAACGAGAATTCTATTCAGAATTCGTGGAATTGAGAGGAAGTTTAGCTTCAGCTTATGGTGAAGAGGCGGAAAGTAGTGTCACTAAAGGATGAGAGTGACTAAAGGATGCTAAGCAAGCTTTGGATGCATTTCAACGTCTACGGCTTTCGGCTTGTTATTGACGCTACGAGCTCATTGACCTGAACAATGAATTATTCATGATTCGGATCAGGTTCTCGTTTTCCTCAATGTTTGTCAGCTTTGAATGATTCACTATATAGTGACATTTATTTAACATCTGGAGAAACTCCGCGATAATCGTGAGCTTGGAATGTGTCCAAGTTCTGAGGTACGACATTCATGTTAATGAGCAATTTGAAATAGAGGAATGGGAAGTTAATATACTTCAAGAAACAAAAATTGCATTTTAAGAGAGTTCCAAGGTCTTCGTGAATTTTTCAAGGATTTAAAGAGGTTTCTATGAATTTTAGAGATTTTTACAAATTTCTTGAAAAGTTTCAATAGCATTATTATTTAAAATTTATTTGCTGTTTTGATACTTTTCAGTCAAGGAATTTTCTCGTAAAATCAGAGAAATTAAAAAATCGAAATCTATTTATCTATTTTTTTTTACAATTTTTCGAGAAAGCAAAATTTGGATCTGAATAACTAGACATGTTGCGAAGTGACCAATCCAGTTTTGCTGATTTAAGAAGTCCGACGACCTGAATACAAAAAAAATTAAGTTGAAAAACCAGAAATACTATTAAACTATCTATTTTTTTCTGTGAAATATCGAAACTTTACGAAATGGGTCATTCTGACCTTTTTTACAACTTCATTAATTCTCGTCTAAAATGAAAATGGAGAAATATTTGTAGAATGAATTTCTTTTTTCATTATTTTAGGAATATCCAATTTTCGTCGAGCCCGAGCCAATAAAATTAATATGCGATGGGAAATAAACTAGAGAGGATTGCTTTCTGGGAAAATAAGGCTAAATAGACTTTCGAAATGTCAGGCAATTGGATTTAATCAAATTTGCATAATAGGGATATCGAGTGGGATGGAAAAATTGGCTCATGTCCATTTCTGCTAATGACGGCATTTTCTACAGTGTTAGTTGTTAATGAGAAAGAAATAGGAGGAGCTGCCAAGCCCTTCTTGAGTAAGACTGGTCATATAATAAAGAACAAACATGCAAGAGTCGGGCTCATCTCTAAGCGACAAGTAAGTGGTCTATAGACCTGTGAGACCTGCGGTAAGGGGCATTTGGCTCATGGGACGAGGTGAGGCTGCTATGAAAGTGAAAGCAAACTTTAAACACCATTGAATCACGTGCCAGGTTCGCCATTTATAATCCATATTCATTCCAGATATATAATACCGTTTTTTTTTTTATTTTATTTAATTTTCATTTTTTTCTGACACAGCTGAACCTCATCTCACCCCCCCCCCTTCTTTTAAAAGTGTTACATAATTAATGAACGGCCCGTAATCAAAAATCTACTTAAAAGATTTTCAAAGTTACGTAATTTAATTTTCCTTGTAGAAAAATTTTTTTAATTAAAAAGAATATCTACAGAAATTATTTGTGAAAATTTATCAAATTATATTGTCTCTAGTCTTAAAAGGTCGAAAAATTGTAATTAAAAATTGTTTATTAATTAAACAATGGAAAATGTACGATTTATGAAACTTTTTTTTTATTTGCTTAAAATTGAATCATTTTTGCGAAAGTTTATGTGAGGAAATATGAGGAGGGGAATATAATGAAGGGGGTCCTTTTGATATATTTAATTTTCGTCAGTTCAATTTCGTCTTGCTTTCTGTTTTTCTAAATTTGTTTTTTTTATACTTATTGCAGATGTCCGTCTCGGTTTATGGAGTTGTCACCTTAATTATTTCTTTAACAATTTCCGGCTATCGAGGAGACGGAAAACTATAATGAATATCTTTATTTACATTGTCATTATTTCTATCCCATTAATAACGGTTTATCGAACGGTTCTTCTACATCCATAAACAACTACTTGTCAGATTTATTTTCACTTTTTTCGCACTGAGGAAAGTTTGAAATTTTTTATCCTGTGTTTTACCTGACTTTTCTTAATTTTTTTTTTTATTTTAATTTTTTTTTTATTATTTTTTTTGTTTCTGCTTGTAGCGGATTCAGCCTCTTTGTTGCATACATGTTCCGCAATTTACAGTCTTCCAATGACACTCGTCATGCGTCATGTTGACCTCAATATGTGCATTTCAATTGCATACGTTGCAAACGGTCATGGGCCTCATAAAAATTTTAAACAATAATTTGCAATCTTTCTTTACAGTTGTGTGTTTACGTTGACAATAAATACTTCGAATTGAGAAGATACGAACGAACGAGTATAATTAAGAAATTACAATTCATAACGATAAAAAATTCGATTTTTTTAAATTTAGAATACATGGGTAAAAGGATATTTTCATATATAAATTATTTTATTATTTACAGCCTGTTCCAAATGTGAATTGGCGCTACTGGAAACCCGGCCCAATACTGGGCCAACATTGGCAGTCAATAGTCGGACAATGTTACTGGAACAATATCAGCAATCAAATCGGCCCAGTTTTATCCCAGTACTGGCACAGTACATTGGCTTTTCAAATGTGCCAAGCTTCCGCCGAGCTTGACCCAGCAGTGGCCCATTTCAGGGCCGAAAGTCGGTATTACTCCCCACGCAGATACCCGTGTAGAAATTTCCAAACCTACTCGGGTATTGAAATATGGATCTGACCGGAACCCGATCGGAGAGAACTTGGACTAAATCAAGACATCTAGACGGGGCCAGACTCGAAATGAAACTGGGAACCTGGCCAGCGCCCCAATAGACGGCCCGACTTGGCTACCAGCTCTGGCCCCGGTTAGAACTTCAGCTTCAGGAATAGGTGGACCTTGTGGCTTTCTGATCCGGCCCAAGTCAGAGGCACGTCATTTTTCCTATCTTGGCCATAAATAGTATGCCCGATCGGGGCCTGATTTTTAATAGGGAGTAAGTTTGGTAAATTCTTCATGGGTTGGGTAAATCATAGTAAAAGTAGAAAAATCGGATTCCGGCCCAGCAATGGTTTTGGCAGCAAGATCTGGGCCAGTACTGGGCCAATGTTGGGCCGTTTTTGATTTCGCACTTGGGTTCTGCCGGTGGACGATTCCGCTCAACGATAAGTTTTTCGAGGAAGAAAAAGGGCCTCTAGTGTAAGTTTTCAAAAAAAAAAACTTTTTATAAAAACAATTAAAAATATTCTTTTATTTATTTTATTTTATTTAAATTTATAGAACAAGATTTTTTAACGGTAAAGTTATAAATTCATTTAAGCTTCATTTAATTCCCGTAAATTTATTTGAATTCCGTTGAATCACTTTGAATTCCATTAAATTATTTTCAGAATTCTGTTGAATTCTCAAATCCACAGCATTAATCTTTTTTTTTTTTTTTTGCAAAACAACTTTTATTCTCTTCTTCTCTCGCTGGACTGTAATTTGTTGTAAAAATAACAGACTTATCAGGAAGCAATTTGTTTGTGAAATTCCAATGTATGATACATGCGGGAGGACGTCACGCCCACAAATGCAATTGTGCATATTCGACGAATGAAAGGTGAAATAATAATCCATTAAATTCTATTGAATTCCATTCAGTTCTTTTGCTTTTCAGTAAATTTTTCCCAATTTTGTTAAATTCATTTAAGTTTCGTTAATTGCTGTTAAATTCTATTCAATTCCGTCAAATTTAATTTAATTCTGCTGAATTTCACTGAATTCTTTTAAATTTATTTGAATTCGATCAAATTTCATTGAATTTTTTTGAATTCCATTGACTACTGTTCAATTTTATTGCTATAATTTTTTTAACTTGATTAAATTCTGTTTAATTTCATTAAATTCTTTTGAATTCCAATAAATTTCTTCTAATTCAATTTAATTCCAATAATTTCTTTTGAATTATACTGAACTGCATTAAGTTCTTTTGAATTCCATTAAATTCTTTTGTATTCCATAAAATTCTTTTGAATTCAATAAATTCCTTTCTATTCCAACAAATTCTTGTGAATTCCAATAAATTTCTTTCTATTCCAACAAATTCTTGTGAATTCCAATAAATTCCTTTCTATTCCATTAAATTCTTTTGAACTGACTTATCATGAGGCAATTTTTTTTTTCGAAAATTCCAATGTATGACACATGCGTGAGGACATAACACCCACAAATGCGATGTATCTATTCTACGAATTGAAGTCAATATAATATGAAATCGTGGAGTAACTATGAAATCATGAAATGAGCTGTGATCGCGAAGGGGTTGGGGGAGGGGGAAGGGCTACATGAGAATATGTGGTAGGTACACGTTTAGCGCGTAACCGACCGGATCGGGGCCCGATGGGCCTCACTAGCATTGAACGTCATTGGCTGTAAACGGGACAGAAACGTCCTTCGCCGATCGGCGCGTATATGTCTACATATATTTTCCACCCCCACCCATCTCTTTATTCTGCTTATCGTTCCCCTATCCCTTCTCTCCCCTTTCCCTTTCCCTTTCCCCCCTCCCCTTTCTCCCGTTCAGGTGTAATTCCTCAGTTCTCAGTGAACCTCAGTATGTCGCGCGATCTTTGCGTGCTCGCGTTTCGTGATTTTTGGTCACTTGTGATCCCCTTCTAATTTAATTACAATATTCACATTCGATTCTCGAATTTTTAATACGGTTTCTGTAAATTATTGTTTTTTTTTTTTAAGTGTAATTTCTTATTTTAAAAAAGTGATTGAAGTTGGAAAAAAGAGTTTGAGTTTAGTAAGTGGAATAGTCTTTTAAATATGTTTAAGGAGAAAATTAAAAAAAAAAATGAAAAGTGCTAATTATTTGTTTACAATTAGAAGGACGAGGTTTTTTTATTTTGGGAGTGGAGTGGGAGTGAATTAAATTATTTTTTTTCTGTGCTTAGTGGGATTTCATGGGATTGAGTTCGAATCGTTTGAATTCTGGATTCGGTGAGATTTTGTGTGAAAAGTTGATTTGAGTTTCGAGAGAAAGAGAGAAGAAGAAGTTGTTTATTGAAAAATTTTTCATTCGGAGAAATTGAACGTTAATTTCAGTTTGAAATTTAGTTTAATTTCTCGGTTTTATTGAATTTTTGAAGATTTTTTTTTAATTCCATTGAATTATTTTCTATTAAATTTTTGGAAAAAAAAATTATTCCGTTGAATTTCATTCAATTTTGTTGAATTCTATTCAGTTTCACTAAAATTTTTTGAATTTCAATGCATTGAATGAAATTTTATTCAATTCCATTAAATCCTTTTCAAAATAATTGAATCCCTTTAAATTCTGTTGAATTTCATTAAACTAGATTAAATTCTTTTGAATTACATTAAATTTATTTGAATTCCACTGAATTTCATTAAATTCCATTACATTCTTTTAAAATTCATTGTACTCTTTTAATTTCGACTTAATCTCATTAAATTCTGTTGAATTCCATTCAATGCCAGCAAATTCCATTAAATTCCACTAAATCTCATTCAATTTTGTTAAATAACATTGAATTCTACTGAATTCCCTTGAATTTCATTCAACTACTTTGAATTCTATTCAATTACGCCTAATTTAATTTCTTTATATCGAATTTGATTGAATTCTCTTAAATCCTTTTAAATTCCTTTAAATTCTTTTGAGTTCCGCTGAAATTTATTTAATTGGATTAAATTCTTTTGAATTCAATTCGATTTCACTGAATATTTTTCCAATATCATCCAATTCTCTTTAATTCCATTCAATTCTTTTAAGCTCTTTAAAAATTTTCAAAATTCTATTGAATTCTTTTGAATTCCATTAAATTATCTAATATTCTCTTCAATTCACATGAATTCCATTCAATGTCACTAAATCCATTGAATTCCTTTGAATTAGGTTGAATTGTCCTGAAAAAAACTTTAACTCGGTTGAATTCTTCGAAAGTAAAAAATCATCTCCTCTTTAAAATCGCTTTGAAAGTCGATTAAGTTTATTGCAACCAATTGTAATGTCAACGCATTCTATCCAGTCTTGTTTGGAAAAACTAAATCGATCGCGCAACAATCGTGACTTATCATTTCTTGACCCATATTCTATCAAATTGAAATATACTATTTTGCCAAGGATATTGATCCTATATTAGGAGCGCAAATTTATTATTCAATCGAGAACCATCCTTGATTACCTTTCTTGACGAAGAACAGAATTAATTTATTATTTATTTATTATTTATAATTCATCAATAGAGGGAAAGAAAACCATTTCTGAATTCAATATTCAACATTCTTTATTCTGTCACCAAAATAATTTTTTTTTATTTTTAGTTACTAGAAAAATTAACAAAAAAATTAAGCTCTTAATTATTAATTATTAATTCTGTAATTATTTCCTGTGTCGAAGGAAATTGGAAATAATAATAATTGTTTTTTTCTTCTTCTTCCCTGTGTTAAATAAAATATTATTTAAAGTGCACTTTTTAATATTTTAATATTAAAAATATTTTGAAAATATCAAACACTGTTTATAACTGAACACTAAGCGACTAAAAAAAATCACTAGTAAAACGTGTAAAACTCCCGTTATTTTATTGTCTAAGTCCTTTGACGATCTCTTAAAGATCCATTAAGCAGATCGTAAAATCTCGTTGTCCGGCTTAATGTCCTTCCGACCATAACTGTTAGCTTGCACGTGCACTTTTTTTTTCCTAGTTTGCAATCAACCTGTCTGCACTTTTTATCACTAGGTAATTTCAATCTTGATGAAATCTGTGCAGCCTCATTTTTAAGAAAGTTTTGAAAGTGTTGAACTCGGTTTTTGAAAGAAATAACGATAAAAACTTCAAATCGATAAATAATTCAATTATACAACACCTAGACCAAGAAACAAGGCCCAAAATATTAAGATTCAAATGAAAATAATAAAAAGTTTTAGTAAAATTGATAAAATATTAAAAAACAATATAAAAATCAAAAAGAACTTTTTTAATCTATAACAAATTTCACCTGTAGTCTAAAAAGAATTTTTTTTCAGATCCGATTTCCGAAACGGGGTAATTAACCGAAGAGAGTAAAAAACGACCTGAAGGATGAAGAATGGATTGGGACGGACGACTCTGTCGTCCCTGGTGGTGTTTTTTCTAATTGGTGGATCTCTGGCGATAGACAACTTGAGGGTCGCTTACCAGTGGAAGCAAATGGATTATGACTGGCCCAGCAGTGAGATGAAAGAAAAATTTCCACTCTACAGGCAGGAAGATAACTTGCCCTTGGGTCTCGAGGTCGCCGGCAATAGGCTGTTCATAACGGTCCCGAGATGGAAACCAGGCGTGGCTGCGAGTCTCAACTACATAATGCTGAATGGTCAGTTACCTAGTGATTTTGGTACCTTTCACGAGCAATGAAAAAAAACGGCCCGAATTGAGCACAGGGCCATTCGAACATCCGAATTTCGCGCCAAATAATTGGGAGAAGTTCTTTGTTGAGTCTTTTGTGAATGGTGAAATTCGATACAGTTTTTTGAAGTAATTTGAAGTCTTAAAACGCCTTAGGAATTCTTCAGACGGCATAAGAAGTCTGAGAAGTTATAGAGTATTATTAAATTCTTATGAAGTCCTTAGAAGTCTTACGAAGTCCATAGAAGTCTTGAGAAGTCCATAGAAGTCTTATGAAGACCATAGAAGTCTTATAGAGTCCTAAAAAGTCTTGCAAAGCATTGAGAAGAGTCACGAAATCCTAAGATGTCCAAAGAAATCGTACTAAGTCTCAATGAGTCCTTAAAAGTCTTATGAAGTCTTAAAACATTTCATGAAGTGCTAAGAAGTCTTTAAAGTACGTAAATTTTTATGAAATCATAAGACGTCTTACGAATTGCTAAGAAAACTTATGAATATTAAAGAAGTCCTAATAATAAAACAGTCATAAGAAGTCATGAGAGACTTTCTAGGTCAATGAAGTGACTTAATTCAAGTATCAATTCAAGTGACTTCCTAAGAGCCATAGGAAGAAGTCTGAAGAATTCCTAAAAGGTTTATAAGGCCCTAAGAAGTCTTAAAGTGTTTTAGGAAGTCTTCTGAGATTCTCAAAAATCTTAAGAAACCTTCGAAAGTCTAACGAAAGTTTAAAAACGTTTATAAAAATTGTTGACTATATGTTGCGAAAAATATATGTTTAATAGAAAAATATTTACAGCGTATAATAAATAATTGAATTCTCTATTTTAATTAGATACCCGGCAGTCTCCCCCTCTGATGCCGTATCCTTCATGGGAAGCCCATCAATACAAAACCGGAAAAGTTCCGGACGTAGTCTCGACTTTCCGCATCCGAGCTGATCGTTGCAATCGATTATGGGTCTTGGATACCGGTCTCAGTAATATAGCAGACACTCCAGAGTCTCAAAGGCCACCGACCTTGCTTATTTATGATCTCAGCAACGACCGGATTCTGCGGAATTACACAATACCTGAAAAGCAGGTGACTTCTGATTCATTGTTTGCCAATATCGCAGTTGAGGATGAATCATGCACAGACAGTTTTGGATATCTTGCTGATTTGGGTGGTCCTGGAATCGTCGTCTATTCTTGGAAGCAACACACGTCCTGGCTTGCTAAACACGAGTTCTTCCGTCCTGATGTTCAAGTGAGTTTCACTTTTCAAAATGTTTCGTGGGATAGGGAAGCTTTGTGGGATATGGAAGTTTCCTGGATCGAGAGGAGAGTTGAGATATAAATAGTTTTTTGTGAAATAGGGTTCAGTGGGATTGAGGGACTTCCATCGGATATAGGGAGTCCTGTGGGATAGGGTGAATTTCGTGGCATAGAGAAAGTTTCGTGGAATAGGGGGAGTTCTGTGGGATAGAGAGAATCTCGTGGGATAGAAGGAATCCTGTGGGATACAAGATATCCGGAGGGATAGAGGGAGTTCCTTGGGATAGGGGGTATTTTATGGGACAGAGGGAATCTTGTGGGAAAGAAAGAATCCCGTGGGGTACAAAGAGTTCCGTGGGATAAAAGGAATTCCATCGGATAGAGAGAGTCCTGTGAGGCAGAGGGAATCCCGTGGGATAGAGTGAATTTCGTGGGATACAAGGAGATATCGAGGGATACAAGGAGTTCCTTGGATAGGGAAGTTTCCTGGGATAGGGGAAGTTCCGTTGGATAGAGAGTATTCCATGAGATAGAGGGAATCCCGGGGGATAGAAGGAATCCTGTAGGATACAAGGAGTTCGATGGGATAGAAAAAGCTACTTGGGATAGGGGATATTCCATGGGACAGAGGGAATTCCATCGGATAGAGGGAGTCCCGGGGGTAGAGCGAATCCCGTGGGATAGGGTGAATTTCGAGGGATACAAGGAATCCCTTTGGATATAAAGAGTACCGAGGGATACAAGGAGTTCCGTGGGATAGAAGGTATCGCGTGTGATAGAAGGAATCCTGTGGGATACAATGAGTTTGGAGGGATAGAAGGAGTTCCCTAGGATAGGGGATATTCCGTAGGACAGAGGGAATTCCATTGGATAGAGGGAGTCCCGCGGGATAGGGTGAATTTCGTGGGTAGAAGGATTTCTCTCGGATAGAGGAGGTGGAATAGAGGGAGTCCCGTGGGTAAAGGGAATCCCGTGGGATAGGGTGAATTTCGAGGGATACAAGGAATCCCTTTGGATATAAAGAGTACCGAGGGATACAAGGAGTTCCGTGGGATAGAAGGTATCGCGTGTGATAGAAGGAATCCTGTGGGATACAATGAGTTTGGAGGGATAGAAGGAGTTCCCTAGGATAGGGGATATTCCGTAGGACAGAGGGAATTCCATTGGATAGAGGGAGTCCCGCGGGATAGGGTGAATTTCGTGGGTAGAAGGATTTCTCTCGGATAGAGGAGGTGGAATAGAGGGAGTCCCGTGGGTAAAGGGAATCCCGTGGGATAGGGTGAATTTCGAGGGATACAAGGAATCCCTTTGGATATAAAGAGTACCGAGGGATACAAGGAGTTCCGTGGGATAGAAGGTATCGCGTGTGATAGAAGGAATCCTGTGGGATACAATGAGTTTGGAGGGATAGAAGGAGTTCCCTAGGATAGGGGATATTCCGTAGGACAGAGGGAATTCCATTGGATAGAGGGAGTCCCGCGGGATAGGGTGAATTTCGTGGGTAGAAGGATTTCTCTCGGATAGAGGAGGTGGAATAGAGGGAGTCCCGTGGGTAAAGGGAATCCCGTGGGATAGGGTGAATTTCGAGGGATACAAGGAATCCCTTTGGATATAAAGAGTACCGAGGGATACAAGGAGTTCCGTGGGATAGAAGGTATCGCGTGTGATAGAAGGAATCCTGTGGGATACAATGAGTTTGGAGGGATAGAAGGAGTTCCCTAGGATAGGGGATATTCCGTAGGACAGAGGGAATTCCATTGGATAGAGGGAGTCCCGCGGGATAGGGTGAATTTCGTGGGTAGAAGGATTTCTCTCGGATAGAGGAGGTGGAATAGAGGGAGTCCCGTGGGTAAAGGGAATCCCGTGGGATAGGGTGAATTTCGAGGGATACAAGGAATCCCTTTGGATATAAAGAGTACCGAGGGATACAAGGAGTTCCGTGGGATAGAAGGTATCGCGTGTGATAGAAGGAATCCTGTGGGATACAATGAGTTTGGAGGGATAGAAGGAGTTCCCTAGGATAGGGGATATTCCGTAGGACAGAGGGAATTCCATTGGATAGAGGGAGTCCCGCGGGATAGGGTGAATTTCGTGGGTAGAAGGATTTCTCTCGGATAGAGGAGGTGGAATAGAGGGAGTCCCGTGGGTAAAGGGAATCCCGTGGGATAGGGTGAATTTCGAGGGATACAAGGAATCCCTTTGGATATAAAGAGTACCGAGGGATACAAGGAGTTCCGTGGGATAGAAGGTATCGCGTGTGATAGAAGGAATCCTGTGGGATACAATGAGTTTGGAGGGATAGAAGGAGTTCCCTAGGATAGGGGATATTCCGTAGGACAGAGGGAATTCCATTGGATAGAGGGAGTCCCGCGGGATAGGGTGAATTTCGTGGGTAGAAGGATTTCTCTCGGATAGAGGAGGTGGAATAGAGGGAGTCCCGTGGGTAAAGGGAATCCCGTGGGATAGGGTGAATTTCGAGGGATA
>UCOK01019796.1:0-29393 GCA_900474325.1 Synergus umbraculus
TAAATTTGAAAAATGCTATTAGTCAGTTCTACTAAAATACTTTGGTAACTTTGATAAAACTTAACGTTACGTAGGACTATGTCGAAATAGTACCAGCGACTAATCGGTTTTGGTAGAATTGACTACAAATTTTATCACCGTTACCCAGAATACTTAGTCGTACGTATTAAAGTGCTTTCGTTGTGTGGTATAGAAAATAATAGTTGTGACTCTTTTTTACTATAAAAAATGGGTAGCCATGACTAAAAATTTCTCTCAGTGCATATAACATCGAATTGATTTAGGAGTGAAGCTTTAACAAGCAACTTCACTCATTTAAAAGAACTTTATTATATACACTCATCTCCCGATCGAAGGCACCGCTCGGGGGTCGAGTGCCCTCGATCGGATGGGATTAAAATAGCTCGAGCTATTCAGTGTCGGCTGTCGAGAGACGCTCGGGGGGACGTAGATTCAGCCAAGCGTGAAAAGTGCCCTCGATCGGAATGCCCTCGATCGGGAGATGAGTGTAATCCCAATCTATCCTTCGAAAGGTAATGATTGAAATGGATAGAATTGGTAGTAAACTATTACTATTGAAATTAGTAAATATTATTAAAATTTGCTTTTTGCCCCTCATTATAAAATTCAGATGATAAAATCTAGAGTCATTTTAACAAAAAGTGCAAACAAAAGTTTCTCAGCTTAAGGGGGTATTCTAGTCTAGAGGTACAAATATTGGGTGTTTTTTGAAATTCGATAAAAAAAACTAAAAATATTTTTACCATACACTTTTTTACTGGACATTTATTAATATTCCAACAATACGGAAAAAATAGAGAAAACAAAATTCGAAAATTGAACAAGTTACAGGCGGATGGAGTGGCGGGGGTGGAAAAAAGGGTGCGTCCGTATTGACACGATTCCAACCCTTCTGGTGGTCGAAAAAAAAAATAGCTGTGAAGTTGTATCAACTTTTGTGTCCATTCAATGAGCACTTTGCTTCCTGTAAGCAAATATGATTTGCTTCCTCACAGAGGAAGCATTAAGCTTCGATATTACTTGTTTCCATTTATATTTCCAGTTATATTTGAAAAATTCATTTTTAAAAAATTAATGAAGCATTACGTTTTTTATTTTTTAATGAAATACATTAATCATATAGGTCAATCGATTCGTCTCGACATAAGGAATCTTCATTTTCCTTACGTCAACTCAAGATTTTGATTATTTGAAAACATAGAGCGAAAAATTAACTTTCAAAATTATAAATAAACATGCAAAATTTCATCAATTTATCTCTACGCGTTTTCAAGATATTGCAAGATCGTGACACACACACACACATCCGGACATTTTTTCAGGACATCATACTAGATATATTGCCCTTGAAATATGTTTAAAAAAACCTTTTTTAGGAAACTGAATTTTGTCACCACTACAAAGCTTCCTCTATGAGGAAGCAAAACATTCTTAATCAGTAAGAATGTCGCTATTGTCTGAAAGAGGGAAAAAGAAAAAAAAATTTTTTCACAAAATGGCGACTGTTTGATGAAAAAACGTGATTTTTTGCCTTTGTTTTCAAAATTTAAAATTTCTTAAAAATAGTAAAAAACAAAATTTTTACATAATCTTAGTTCGGACGATAAAGGGATATATAAAGAAGGTCCACGCCAATTTTCAAGTTAAACGATTCATTAGAACTTGAGAAATCGTGTCAAACGTGAACACGGACTTTTAAAATCTACCTATCATAAGCCAAGCAACAAATCAACCAATCAGAGGCTTCAAAACTTCCCCAGGTAATATGGCCGCTCCATGTCCCCTTCGCAACTCAGCTGGCACATCCCCTTGCCTAAGTTGGGACTTTGTCCTCCATCCATATATTCTTACATCCATGACACTAAGTGTTTACAGGTGCTATCTGACGTTCCCATTTGAGCATTAACTGTATTGTTTATAGTGACTTGAAAATATTGCCTCAGCGAAAAAAATAGAATTGAATCGTGAACATTTTCGGGCGATGATTTTTTACGATTTTCGACGTGGATTATCAAGACAAAAGTGCAAAAGTGCGCATGCAAAAGTATGTTGAGTTTTAGAGAGAATACTTTGAAAAACAACAAAGCCATTTTCGATGATAAATTATTGTCTTTTCATTATTAGGCTTAAAATATAAAAGGCAATCCTCGTATCACGTCGGCCATCACGTTATAAGCTCTCAATTAAGTTTTACAAAAATATATACAAAGTTGATATAATGGTTCTACCTTAAATCAAATGTATAAAGCAGGAAAAGAAGGTAACTTACGTGGGATAACATTACGCCATAATAATCGGAAAGGGTATTATTAATGATCCCGGCTTCCACTTGAGCAGTCCAATATGTTTGTCCGCAACAAAGTACAACTTGACCTGGCCACATATATACCCACTCTTTCCTCGGGGTAGTGTTGACAACTCGAAGAGCATTCCCTATTACTTCTTTAAGTGTATTACGCATTGCGAATTCCACTTGATTTAACCAATTTTCTACGTTTCCACGGGGATAAATAGAAGGTTTTAAGATAACCTCTTCATTCTCGGCTGAATACATTCGGGTGATTTCTAGGTCATGCTCAAATCTTAATTCCTAAAATTAGATTACAATTTTATTTTTAATTAGAAATATTATACGAGCGCTACGACGCGTGAGAAACATTGCATGAAAAATTAATATAAGGGAAATTGGGGCAATCTGGGTCAGTGTGGATAACTTATAGAATCAATACGAAAAAAAAAATTGCGAGAAACGTTCCATGTGGAACGTGTGTGATGTTTACTTGGATCGTATAGAAGTCGCGCGTTCATATCTTAGATTCTAATGCCGGTAAGAAATTTCACAATCTCAATGAAATCTTAGTTTTATATTGTAATTTAGTTTATTTCAAAATGCACGCTTTAATATTACCGATCAAATAAACGAGGAGTAAAAAGCTAAAAACTGTACTTCAAACAGAACTTTTAGAGTTAGCATCAAGTTTGAATATTCACGCTGTTCCAGTTACAAAACCAGAATTTCCGGAAGCTATCAGAAAAAACTACGAACTATGTAAGCGTGCAATCGGAGAAGAAATTACTCTAGGGAATCGCGCAGCCACCGACGATGAAATGTATTTAACGAGAGAGGAAATTCGATCAGACGCAGAGGTTTACATACCGAAAAGACAAACCGAGCCCCGAGGTTCGTTAGTAAGACAGAATTACAAGTTATTTGTGATCCAGTTTTCTCCTATCTATGCTATTATGTACTTAAGGTAGACACACGGAGAAAAAAATTCCATTAAACTTACCGAAAAGTCTGTAACCGTTACTGATTTCCTATGCTAATATAGTGACAGCATAAAATTTCAGTACTCATTACATAAAATTTATGTAAATAGAATCTGTAACTGTTACAGGATTTAGTTCTAACACTAACATGAAACATCCGTAAGCATTACTGACAAATATATGTAACGATTACCGACAAACACCTGTAAGTGTTACAGAATAGTATCTAACGATTTCCCGAGTCGAAAAAAAAATTATTAATTAAGAAAATATTGTTTACTCGCATTTATATTATGGATATTCTTATAAGTAATCTTTATTTGTAGATTTAAACGCTTATATAACAAACAAAATTTTGCACACGACGCTGGGGGGAATCGAACGCACGACCTACGGGGCGCGAGTCCAGTTGCCTAACCATTACCCTAAGCTTTCGAACTGACAGAATCTGTAACCTTTACAGGTTTTTTATGTAAGACTGACAAAATATCATTACCATCAAATGCATGTTTAATCAACATATACAATCTGTAAATACTACAGATATTTCTTGTTATGTTTACAGAGGATGCTTACAGAAATTTTAAGTAAACCTGACATATCGGGAAGTAATATTAACTCAAAAAGTCTGTCATTTCTATCTAATCTTCTGTAACGAAAACATAAATTCTTTAACATAGAATCTCCAGTAAATTTAGAGGATACTTTTTTCTCCGTGCAGTATTAATTGAGTAATTAGTTAAACTCTACCTTCATGTTCTCAAAACACTTTCTTAAGTGTGGCTGCACCGCTCGCACGTTTTTAGTCTGAGCGAGAATTTCAAGAAGTTCGTCATCACTCAAGAAGAAAAACCGAGGAAAAAGCATTCGCTTTGTCTCAAGGTAATCAGATAAACCCTTTTGGACTACATCCAGCAAACTAATGCACTCCTTTAAACTTTCCAGTAAACTTTTGTCCGGACAGGTTTGTATGATCTGTTAAAAAACAATTTCAAAAAATATTTATCAAAGACCACTTTATTTCTAAGCATTACTAATTAATATTTTTTTAACTACATCATTCTATTTCCAATGACGTTTTCAATAATATTAAATATGCATGCACAAAACCAGTTTTTTTCAACGTCAAAGTTGTAATATAGCAGACGTAAACATTTATCGAATTTTTTTTTAGAAAAATTAATATTTTCTCACATAAGGACAGTCGTAAGCGGTTTTCATAATTCGTCTCCAATTGCGTTCCATCGTATTGTACTTTTTTGCTTCTACAGGTAGTTGTCGACTGATGTCCTCGGACGTGAAAATTGGTTCGAGATACATCCAAGCCCTGGAAGAAAATAAATAAGTAAATTCTTTTATTCGGAAGCCTTAGATTCAAACCTTTCCATATTGTAATTTTTGTGGAATTTTAATATTTTTTCATTGTATGATTATAAATATTTCAATTTGTCATACTTTGTAATACAAACAAAAATTAAAACTTGTTTTTAGAATAAATATTAATTACTTTTGTACATCGACCCAAAGCCCGATGACTTCCTCTACTAGTCTTAATTTTTCGTCCCAATTATTCACCTCTTCCTCAAATGTTTCTTTATAAGGGCTAAATCCAATTTGTTGGGTATTCATAATGTGATCATCCAAGAGAATAATAATTTCGTCAGATATCTTCATAATGTAGGTACCTATCAAAAGAAAAAAGTAAACAGTATAAAATCAACAACCAAAAAATCAAGAAACCAACTCTCAAAACAAGAAGAAAAACAAGAAACTGTCAAACAAACAACATAAAATAAAGAGACATAAAAAACTAAATAAAACAACCAATATAAACCAAATAACCAATAAAAACAAAAGACAAAAAAAACATCAAATAACAAACAACATAAAACAAAAATCTTTAGAAAAAACAACACATAATAGATGGAGTTTTGGGGATGTAAATCGACTACTTGAAAGAGACAGAAAAGTTCTATTTCTTTATATCTCTTTACTTCCATCAGAGTTGTTCCTCTCGAGTGTCGTATCTCTATTTATTAATATATCTAGAGAGGAAATTATTAGCGATTTAGAACACTACGTGTTGCGAAAACTACACCTGCAATGCAATAAAAAATTCCCTTGGCATACAAAAATTCATCAAGCAATACAAATCTCAATACACTGATCGAATACAAGTAATAAATATTTTATATAACATAATACATATTATTAAAATTTCCTTTTTTCCCTCATTGCAAATTTTACATATTAGTAAAATATAGGATGATTTTTCCTATTATAAAAAGAACATTCATTTCAGACAACTTCACAGTGTTACCTTTCAGCTAACTTCATGCGGAGTACGCTAATCTTATTGGTCAATTCATATGGCGCGCAAATTTTAATTGGCTCAAGCGCGCGCCTATTCTCGTAACAAAAAGTACAAGCTAAGATTTCTAGCTCAGTGTACCTGTTGCTTTGTACGGCATTACATCCATTTTGACTAACTCCCAGTCAGCCTTCATTTTAGTCAAAGCTCCTTCTATAGCATATTCCTTGAATGCACTTTCAGCAGTTTCCTTAATAACGTCTTCGAAATTCATTATCCCAGATTGAATAAGGTCTTTGAAAATTAATGCAGACGACATTTCCATTTGTATACCAGTCCGTTCACTTAGTTCTTCGTAATGTCGAGGTTTTATTCCAGAATTCCTTAATGCTTGAATAACGCCGACGTAGGGCTTGAAATCTTCAATACGATTCTTTACATCCATCGCTATACTTTCAATTTCTAAGAAAAGTGTACAAAAACCATATATGGACATGGTACGTATTGTTCTTTATTCACACAAGTATAATGAATAGTTTATGAAGTTAGCAGAGTCTTTCGAACATTTACCTAGCTTTAAAGTTTCAACAATAAATAAATATTATATTACGTAACAAGGGGCGAAAGGCGACAATTTCACGAGGGTGAGGTTAGCTACCCGATCATAGTGAGGGCAGCTACGATTTCACACGAGTAAAATGTTCGCCTCTCCCCATGTTACGTATACTATTTTTCATAACATCAATTGAAAATTCGACTTTCGATATGCTTCCTGTTCAGTTGTTTTTTACTTTCAACCCGCTATGATGGCATCGAAAGTCGAACTTTCAATTTTGATGTTATGAAAAATTTCTTTTAAGAGCGTTGGATAATGGGAACTTAGAAAATGTTTTGGGTGCCCCCAATATTAAAGACGGCCCTGCCTCCGTATTTAATTTAAAGAGTAGATTTCGGGATAAATAAAATAAACTCACCAAATATTTCGGGTCTGACGAAATCCTAGAGTGCATCTTATAAAAAAAGCGTTGCGTTTTTCTTCAGAAAAACATTTCATTTTCTGAAACGGAGAAATGCATACCGAGCAGACAAACGCGGGAAGAGATGACGATTTTCAAAGTCACTCCACTTTTCACTATTTTATAGACACAACACCATCACTAAATAAAAAAAAAACATTCTGCACAGAGTCCTTCCACAATATAAACTTTCAAACTCTGAAAGAAGCTTTGTGGAACTTTGCGACATAAAAATTTGGCGCGTCAGGAACTTTTTTGATATCACATGTCAGAAATATGACAAAGATGGAGACCAACCAATCAACCATCTGAAATTCATCATTTTAGTTCCGAAAATGCCCGTTTGCACGGTTTGAGCGTAAGTGATGCACTCACAGATGGTTGGCCTCCATCTTTGTCATATTTCTGACATGTGCTATCAAAAAAGTTCCTGACGCGCCAAATTTTTATGTCGCAAAGTTCCGCAAAGTTTCTTTCAGAGTTTGAAAGTTTGTAGTGGTATTGGTCTGTACCACTACGACCATAATGCCTACGTTTAGGCAAACCAACTTGTGCCTGGGCCCGAGCCCAGCATAAGAGAAGGCGTGACGATATCGATCACTGGCGAATAGTTCGGGCAGTATACGAATGTCCCGCAGAGCGCAGTTTCTCGCAAGCAAACTGCGCCCTTAAGGGTATAACTGCGGGCGCTGGACCTCATTTCATCGTCCTGCAACGGATCGACCAGAGCTCCACAGCAGCTCTCACCGACCGTTCCTTTTGAACCTTCTGGACACTAGCTTGGTTTTCAGTCAACCATGCTGTTTTTTCCCTACTTGGGCCTCACGAGAAACTCATCGCTCCTGTCAGGGATTTCTTCATCCTGTCTGACCAACGACGTCCAGATCTACTTGTGATTTTCTTTCGAGATTCATTAAGGTGTGTATTAGAGAAAATACTTCCATGCACGCTGCTCCAGGCTGTGGCAGTATCTTCTTCATTTTTTAGAGTTCGAGGCACGAACGTCCGCTGCTCCAGGCGGTTTGTATCTCCAACTCCTTAAATTTATTGCAAGCGTTCGGAGTTTGCAATAAACAATTCAATTCGAGGTCTGCAAGTGACGTAGTAAATCTATTAAATACTCGTCATAGCATCTGGTTCATGACCAATACACTTGCAGGCTTGAATTGAATTTTCTCGTCCATGTCGGAGTTACCAATCGTGTATGGTCACACAAGAGACAATTAGCACCTCCGACAGCGAATTTGGAAGTCGTGTTCCGTGCACCTTCTTAGGGGATCGATTGATTAGGAGCAGAGTAGCGTGCGATACTATTATAGGCTTTGCGATGTCTCACTTTGCCGACAGTTATGGATAGGCAGTTGCACCTTAAAACTATTCTGAGTAGTGACTGTAGGGTCTGAGGGAGTTGAAATTGGTCGACGAATTTCTACAGATAGGGTCGCCGATTATTCCGATGGAATATTGATTACTATTGTATCTTATAGAAACTGAAATCTGTAATTATACTCACGAATAAAGCCGGTATGAGTATAATTCATCTTATTATGAGCTACGTTGTTATGAATCTATGACTGATATTGTTCACTTCGATAATACCTTTAATTTTCATTTGGGATGCTCATTTCTCATACGTTTGTGATGACTATATTTTGAATTATATAGAATCCATCACCAAACTCCTTTAAGATTGTGTCGAGCCTTTCCACAATCGTTTGGGTTTTGAGGAATCCTTACTTGGATTCAATAAACTAGTATATTATAATTAAACTGTGTTCTATTCATTCACCACTCCAGGTCTGAACTTAACGATTTAGAACTCGGAACCGTTACAAGTTTATATTGTGGAAGGACTCTATGCAGAATGTTTTTTTTATTTAGTGATGGTGTTGATTTTTCTGCTCGGCATGCATTTCTCCGTTTCAGAAAATGAAATGTTTTTCTGAAGAAAAACGCAACGCTTTTTTTATAAGATGCACTCTAGGATTTCGTCAGACCCGAAATATTTGGTGAGTTTATTTTATTTATTGTATTTGCTACCCGGATCTACCCGGTTCCTATGTATAGAAATTAAAAATAAATAAAATATCAACCCACCCGTGCAGAAATTGCCCCATTTTGCCCCATTTCAAATAGGGTTCTGACAAGGCCCTGGTCAGTTTTTCTATTCTGAATAAAATGAAATAAATTATAATAAGGTGCTAATCGGGCAGCATAATAGGACTATGTGTAATTACTAACATAATATCATCTGATTATTCCGAATTGAAAATATTTAGATTTAAATATTATATTTAAATATTAAATTATCCATTTAAATATTTAAATAGTTTTCTTTTTCATTGCGAACGCAAATATATAAATATGATTGATTTATTTCCTTATATTGTTTCTTATGTTCTTTGCTATGTTTTGATATAATAAAATTACATTTTTACTGACAAGGCCCTGACTAGTTTCCCCTATATAGGGTATTGGCGAGTCCAACCGTTACACCCTTGTCGGGTTCTATCCAGTTTTATTGACCAGAACCACACCAGAAGTAGGGGAAACTGACCAGAACCCTACTAGGCCCACATCAAGATTTCTGCACTGGCAGATAGAACCCAGTCAAGTACCGGGTACACACCAAGTACAATTCCAATAGAGCCGGATAAAAACCGGGTATAATTATTTGAAGGATCCGGATACAAATTGGGTTGAAACCTTAAAGGTTCTGGATAAGACCCATATAGAAACCGGAAATAAATGATACATCAACCCAGATAGAATCCGATTAAACGCCGGATCTAAATCGGATACAATTCCAATAGCGCCAGATAAGAAACAACTTCCACCCAACTCTTATCTCGGTTCTATCCGTCATTTTTAGCAGGGGCAGCCATGTCGTTTCCGGGATATATTTTTTAAGGAGCTTCAACGCTCCATATTATTTTTTCTAATTGGCACCCATCATGTGTTTTTAGTGGTTTAAGATTTGCTTAAAAATATTAACAATTACAGTTCTTATGAATTTTTGAAAAACGCCTGAAAAAAGCTCGTTCAAATAGAAATATCACCTTAACTGAAAATTCTGATATTAGCACTTGAACAGTGAACACTTTCCTGTGACTCTACTAGTTATAAAGTTCCATCTCAATTGATACTGAAATTTATTTTAGAGAAAAATATATTTAATTAAAAAAAAAACAGACAAAATTTTGGAAAGGCACGCTTTTATGGAATTGCCGTAACTTGATCACATGAAAATTTAAAGAAAAAATTTTCGAAAATGTTAAGAAATTCTTATTGGAATGAAGATGTAGTAGTTTTTGTTATATTACATACTTGGTAATTCCTGAAACGTCTTAGCGCAGCGAGACATGGTCTTATGCATGTCGTTTACCATAGTGTCAATCTGATTTCCATCAATCTGTATTAACGGATTTTCCATCCATAAGACGTACCATTTCTGCCAGTCTATAATAAAAGGTAAATTAAAAAATTTTTTCAGGATCGAGTTCAAACGTAATCTCTCCGGCATTTTTATAAAAATTGATTTAAATATATTGCTTCAACATAGAGGAAAGCTTTGTAGTGGTGACAAAATCCAGTTTATAAAAATATGTTTTATTTAATATACTTCAAAGGGAAAATTAATATGTGATGTCCTGAAAAATTTTTCGGATATGTGGTTATGTGACTGTGTGTGTGTGTATAATATACTCTATATAGATTTTATGAATCAAAACGAATCAATCGTGCTGCGATCTCGGGTATTCCATTTAACTATATTTATATTTTTTGTGCTTATTTTTGAGCACTTTGCTTCCTCATTATGATAATGTTGCAAATAAATTTGCTTCCTCATAGAGGAAGCATTAACGATTTTCAAAATTAAAAAAAAATCATAATTTTCTTAAAATTCAATAAAATTCATTAATCATACAAGTCAATCGATTCGTTTCGACGCTAGGAATCTTTCTTTCCTGTATATAAGCTTTGAATTTTCATTATTTGAGAAGTTATAGTCGAAAAATCAATTTTACAAAAATTCAAAATCTACGTAAAAATTTTAAAATTCAATATTTTGAACAATCATTTGGCAAGTTTTGAGATATTGCAATATGGTGGTGCCAATATACCCTACAAATTTCATCAATTTATCTACAAATGTCTTTAAGTTAATAGGGCGACAAAAAATGACGTCATCCACACACATCCACACACACACATACATCCGGACAATTGATTAGAATGTTGTACTAGACATTTATCACGTGAGGCAAATTTAATTAAACGATTTTAAAAATATTAGAAAATATATCGAAAACAAAGCTTCCCCTATGAGGAAGCAAAATCTGGTAAAAGTCCTATACACCCTTGAACACTTCTCCACATCATAAAGGTTGCAAAAATTTAAACAGATGTGTAGTAAACACACCCAGATCCCAAAAATATATAAGGGCCATTCCATACCAAATTTACAATCAAAAATTTATTTCGCGCGAAATATTTTTTCTTTTGTTTTTTGGTCGAAAATATTTTACAGGTATTTTTTAATTTCGACATGATATTTAAAATTTCGGAGTTGTGAATTTTCAAACTTTTCACGCTCGAAAAATCTACCTCTACATATTTGCGTATATGAAAAAAAGTATTATATTAAAAAAATAAGTGGCTGCAGTAAAATTTTCTATTTTCACTCGGCTTTTCAATAAGTATTCCAAAAAATTCATTAGACCAATTTTTTAGAAAAATATTGCCTATTTTCATAAACAAACCATTTTTTTTAACTTTGGAACTATTTTTTTTTATTTTTATTATTGAAGAATGTACTTCAGATACTTTAGTCACAACTCCCAAAATTTGGGAATGGACCGTTGAAAATTATATCTAATAAATTTTTTAACTTTAGCTCTCGCGCTCGGACCACAAACGATCGCTTGATCCGGCCGGGCAAACGAACATAGAGCACGATCGTGCGTGGTGTGTGAACGCGAGAGCTAATATTCAAAAATATTACAGACATTACGATAAGGGCTGTCAGTTCTGTACCGCTGATTAGAGCGGAAGTCCCGGCATATGCCCCCAAAAGTGAGTACGTTGTCGAAACAGTGAGAGGGATACTACAAAAACAATTGGTCGAATGAATTTTTTGCAATACTTATTGAAAAGCCGAGTGAAAATAGAAAATTTTACTGCAGCCACTTATTTTTTTAATATAATACTTTTTTTCATATACGCAAATATGTAGAGGTAGATTTTTCGAGCGTGAAAAGTTTGAAAATTCACAACTCCGAAATTTTAAATATCATGTCGAAATTAAAAAATACCTGTAAAATATTTTCGACCAAAAAACAAAAGAAAAAATATTTCGCGCGAAATAAATTTTTGATTGTAAATTTGGTATGGAATGGACCATAGACATTACTAAAAAGTCGTGGGTCTGGTTAAAACTGATGTAAAGAAAAAAATGCTAATATTGATTCGAATCAGGTGAGCTGTATTTGATTAATTAACTAATGGAGAAGCAAATCATATTTGCTTCCAGGAATTAAAGTGCTAACTGGATGAGTAACAAAGTCGATACAAATGCACAATTAGTTTTTAAAAATTTTTTTTTAGATTTAAAATTCCACAGAAAGGTTTTAATATCCACAAGGCAAATATTTTCAACGAGAGAACTCAGGGCCTAATTGCTAATAAAACATTTAATCTCTACTATATAAAAAGTGTAATATTACACAATATCGGTCACTAAGTTAGTGAAAAAATCTAAAAATTTTCATTAAAAGTTTAGTGAAAAGTTGAAAACTACTAAATAGTGAAATACAACTAATAATTTGTAAAAATGTTCACTAATGTAAATTATTGACAGACTATTCACTAATTCAGAAGTAGGAAGTATTGATGTGCACAAAGTCCTGTTGGAAGTAAAAAAATAGAAAAGGACATAAATTTTTGGACAGAAAAGGATGGAGACTTTCTCTTCCTCCCAAGTGTACTGTGTACACTTTGCATCCATCAAGTGCTTTCTTTTTCTATCTTTGTATACTGTGTATCGATCGTTTTCACTAGGCTTTATCTTTTCCTATATGTTTCTGTCCATCTGAAAATATTTCTATCCATTTTCTCTTTTTTCTACCCTTCAGTCTATCTCTTCCAAAAAAAATTTGAATATCTTTATGTCTCTCATGTTCAATCTTTTTCTATATCCTTAGTTTTAAACTTATTAATTTTCATATTTTGCAAAATCCATAATAATATTTTAAATACAATATTTTGTACATAAATATTATTTTGATCTTACCGCTAATACCATGTACTTAACACTGAAAAATCCACATCTATGGGGGCGCGAACCTTCGCGCATAAAATTCGCTGTCAAATGTTTAATCCACTGAGCTAAGGATTTAGGAGTTCAATCTCTTTATTAAATCAATAACTTATATCTTAAATCTCATTTATTTCTCGTCTATCCATCTCTATCCCTTTCAATCTCTTTGTCAGAATAATAATTAACCTACATATTGAAATGGATGGACTTGTTAGTATACTTCAAAAGCGATAGAGAATTAAGGATTGAAATTATTATACGCAAATAGATGTGGATATAAAGTTATGGATTGAAAAGAATAGACTTCCTATTAGATTGAAAAAAGAATAGAAAAGGATTGAGATGATTAGATTAAGGATAGATATGGATAGAAATGTAGTGATTGAAAGGGAAAGATTTAGTAATACACTTCAAGAGGGATAGGAAAGGATTAAAAACATTATACAAGGATAGAGATGGATATTGGTAAAGACTAAAATGGATAGACTTGATAGTATACTTCAAGAGAGATAAAGAAGGATTGAAATATTTATACATGGATAGATGTGGATATAAAGGTATGGATTGAAAAGGATAGGCATCCCAGTAGATTGTAAAAAAGAATGAAAAAGGTTGAGATGATTATATTAAGGATAGACATGAATTGAAATGTACTGTGTAACGGTGCGGTTTTGACGTCCCCATTTGGGTGTCAAATGACGGTTTGTTTTTGCCCTACCGGACGCTTCAGTCGAGCCAGGATCAATTTTAAGGGCAAGAAAATAAATTAATTATTGGGTTTATACTAATAAAATAACAAATGTGTTATATTTTCCTATAAAGTACATTTCTAAATTAGAAGCTAAATGAATATGTCAAATAATCAATATTTAATCTAACAGAATATAATCAAAATAATCTAAATAACTTTGTACGGTATGTGTGTGAGAGAGAGAGCGACATATTTGGTGAAGTTTACTTAGGTCATGTATCACCAGCGGTCGAGACGGATATTGTCTCCTGAATCCTTCTCTCTCTTTAAAACGGTATGCGGTACGGTGCGATGAGAGAGAAAGAAGAGGGAGATTTTTTACTTGTCTATATACTATTCTTTACGGTGTTGCCGTAGGTACGATTTTAAGACAGGAATGTCCCAGGGGTGGATTGGTTTTTGACCAACACATCCTTTATCTCTATAGTTGGCCATTGGGGTGCCCTCTGGTCAAGTATAGATTGGACCTGTCTTGGAAATCAACTCCAGGTCCTGGAAATCATCTCCAGGTAGTCTCAGGATAGGTCGGTGTGAGCCGACGTATCCTTTGTCTAAGCGTACGGCTGTAGGGGTGCCTTCCAATCTTACACCTAGTGGATCTTCCCTGAAGAAGACGTCCAGGTTTAATCCCGGTCGCTCTGTTACGGTGTTAACCCGCTAACAGACAGACCAGCTGAGTTTCACCGAGTGCAGACTTGCTGCTCCTAGGCGAACTGACTGAAATTATCGCAAAGCGTTGCTTTTAAACTCTACAATTACGCAACGAGTAGCTGGTGGGTGGTAGGGGAAGCCTGCTGGTAGAACTCTCGTCCCGCCCACTCGGTGACGTGAACTGACAGCGATCAAAGTCGTAGCCAGGGGGGATCAATGGGGTTTGACCCCCTGATGGTCCACCAAACCAACCCCCCCCCCACCGAAATTTTTTTCTGGCTACGGCCCTGACAGCGATGGATATTGAAGGATAAAAATATGTGACGGGCGACAGTACTGCCCGTTTTAGAATATAACTTCTCAAATAGTAAAAATTTAAAGCTGGTGTAAGGGAAATGGAGATTCTTTGTGTTCAGACTAATCGATTGACCTATACAGGGTGTCCCACCACCTATAGAACTACAGGTAATATGTGATAGAGCACAAAAGAAGAAGCAGAAAAGTCCTCTGGCGAATTTTGATCTGAGTCTTAATTTAGGCACAGTAAATCTTCAAAGTTGGGCATAATGAACCAATCAGGAGCGAGATTTAGCAACCAATTGTTTCTTACCAACAGGCACACTATCTCAACACTTGAAATACAAACAAATGGTTGCTAAATCTCGCTCCTGATTGGTTCATTATGCCCAAATTTGAAGCTTTACTGCGCCCAAATTAAGGTCCAGATCAATATTTGCCAAAGGACTTTTCTGTTTCTTTTTTTATGCTCTATCACATATTACCGGTAGTTCTATAGGTGGTGGGACACCCTGTATGATCAATGCATTTCATTGAAAAATAAGAAAGTTGTACTTAATTAATTTTTTAAAAATCAATTTTTCGAATACAAGTTCTAAAATAATTTAAATTTAAAGCTGATGTAAAGAATACTTAATGCTTCCTCTATGAGAAAGCAAATCATACATTTGCTTACAGGAAACAAAGTGCTCATTGAAAGTGCTCATAACAAAAGTTGATACAACTTGACAGCTAGTCTCCTTTGTATTTCAATCCTAATGATTAAAAAAGATTTTTCTTACTACCTCGGTCGTAAGTACGTGGTTTCGGCACCAATAATACGGCAGAAAGTCTAACTTTCATGCATTGGTCAAGCTATACACGCGCCCTCTATAATAGCGGGAGTAAAAACCTCACAAACTTCAAACGTCAAAATTTGTTTAAAAATAGTTAATGCTTAGTTCAGAGTTATTATTGGCTATTAGTGGATATTATTTTTAAAGTAATATTAGTGACTTTTATTTTTATTTCTGTTATAACAGAAATAAAAATAAAAAAATGAATTACATATCAGTGAAAGAATCTCAACTTTCTGCCCTTGTAGTGTAATATACTATAAATATATAGACTTTCTATCTTTCTACTTTCCAAAGTTTAGAGAGTATTTATAATAGTGTTATGCACTACTAAATTAGACACGCCTACCATGAAGATAGAAGATAGTGCATAAGGATGAGCGCTGCGCCGCTCGAGTCAGTTCTTCTTCGATTGCGCTCCTATGAACTACTTAGTAGTTTAAGAACTACAATAAAGTGATGTCGTCATAATTATATTACTGTGCAATTAATAAAAAGTTATAGACCTGTTTCTCGGCATAACAATAGTTACAATTATATTATTTTTTATGTTTGGAAGAGCCCCTTGTAAATTTCATGTTTTTAGAAGTGATGCGATTAATTTTCATTATACATATATATGGGCCATTACATACAAAATTTACAATCAATAATTTATTTCACGCGAAATATTCTTTTTGTGTTTTTTGGTCGAAAATATTGTACACGTATTTTTTTATTTCGATTCGGAGCTGTGAATTTTCAAACTTTTTACGCTCGAAAAATGTACGTCTAAATATTTGCGTGCACGAAAAAAAGAATTCTATTAAAAAAATAAGTGGCTGCAGTAAAATTTAATATTTTCTCTCAGCTTTTCAATAAGCATTACAAGAAATTCATTAGATCAATTTTTTATAAAAATATTGCCTATTTTTATAAACAAATCATTTTTTTGAACTTTGGAACTAATTTTTTTTATTTTTTTTTTTATTGAAAAATGTACTTCAGACACTCTAGTCACTACTCCCAAACTTTGGGAATGGTCCGTTGAAAATTTTGTCTATAATACATTTTTGAACTTTATCTCTCGCGCTCGGACCACAAGCGATCGCCTGATTCGGACCGGCAAACGAACATCGAGCTGATCCTCGTGCATGGTCTGAGCGCGAGAGCTAATATTCGATAAATTACGGACACAATTTTCAACGGTCCATTCCCAAATTTTGGGAGTAGTGACTAAAATTGGGAGTAGTGACCAAATTGTTGGTAAAAATGTGATTAACACTTTAGACGCTCAAATTTTTCTTATTCGATTTGCGAATCACCCACCTGCAGCTGTAATCCAAAGACTTTGGTAGGGCTCAAACTCCTTTATGAGTTTGTTGAGATGATCAAAAGGAATAACAGGAATGCCAAAAAGTTTTTGTCGCTCATTAAGAAGAAGTCCCTGAACTTGACAGTCTTTCATTATTTTCCAGGTCCTCTTTACCTCGATCGCCGTCTCTTGAACTTTATTTATATCAGTCTGTAATGCTATGTTAGTCACATGACTAACCAAATCATCTATTTTCTCAAAGAGAGAGATTTCATCGAGGATCTGCTGTTTAAAAAACCGCTCTTGTTCACTTTCCAGGAACACGAGTGTTTCTTCCGTCTAGAGAGGAAAAAATATTATTCTTTGATAATATTGTAAGGAATTTTAAGGGCATTTAGTAGTTTGTAAAATTGGATCTAGTGAAGGGCTGGGGGGCAACTTTTGGATCCCTGTTGGAAGTAAAAAGATAGAAAGTCTATCTATTTGAATCTTTTTCAATATTCAGGATTGAAATAGAAAGGAAAAGTGTATCCAAATGTATCATTTCCTATTCATGCCAATCTATTTGTATCTCTACAATAACCTCTTTCCTTTTGAATCTCTATCTTTTTATCTTTCTGTATCTTTCGTCTATCCACGCCTTTCCACATCTAATTACACTAATCTTTTTCTATCCCTTTTGCAATCCATGGATGCAAAGTGTACACTTGGGAGGGATAGAAAATCTCTAAAATCTCTATCCATTTCTATCTTTTTACTTCCAACAGGGATCCACCTCTTGGATCCACCGATGGCTGTTAAGAACGTTCTATGGAGAAATTGACCATTTAACTAACTTGTACTTTTATTTCATTTGGAAATCCAATGGCTTCCCACTTAGCATGAAAATCTTCATCCGACAAGTTCCACCAGAAGTAATCCATGATATCATATTCTAATTTCAGTCTTTGTACATTATCATCAATGGACTTAACTGTTAAAGGGATCGTTTCTATCCATTCGCGTATCTCAAATATTCGCTCAATGTTCTTCGGCTCTTCTTTCAGTTTTTTTTTTATATCAATAAACTCCGAAAGATTTTCGTCCAGCTGATCACGTAATCGAACTGTAAACATTCCCAGAAGACACCTAGCTACGTGCCTTCTCTTTTCTACAAGAAATTCCTTTAAGGGAAGCACATTCACATAAAATGGACCAATGCAGATGGATTTCGGCAAGTTCGATTCGAGGTTTGCTTTCATACGGAAGTGATAAGCTATCTCATCTTTCACTTCCGCTGCAGAGTGCTCCTCCTTCTTATATTTTCTATAAATGAGAAAATAACATATGCATTTATATTAGGGTGGCGTGTTATAAGACGTCCATAAATATATTTCAAAAAAATTGAATTTAGGAAAGTTTCGCATGCGCCCCCCCAATTCATTCGAGTTGGGAAACATAATTTATACAAGTTTTCTCGAAAACCACACATCCGATTTTGTTCATAATTTTTATTATTGTATTTTCAGATAGGTTGTCGCTCGTCTCGTATATGCAAATTTTTTTACAAAATGGCATTTTTTTTTAAATTTTCAACAAATTTTTTCTCTGTAAGTTATGAAAAAAAAGTCTTCTTACACAACGAGAGATAAGCTTTCTAAATTTTGGACATTAGTAAAAAAATCGACAAACAATTTGAAAAAGATTCATAGAATTTGTTTTCGAATTACAAACGTGATATATACCTATTTCAAATATTATGAAATTGGCTCAGTTTTTTCGTAGCACCCGATCCTCTTTAAGACGGTTTTTGGAACATGGCACGTCTTTAGGACATCTATTGGACTGACACAAACGTCCTAGGAACGTCTTTAGAATGTTCTCAGGACGTTAATGGTTTTGTGCCCACTGGGTCGTCTATTCGTCTATAATTCGCTCTTCTCGAGATGTATGTTATTTATTTATTTAGGAGTAAGTTTGGGGAATATACACTACCCGTCAGAATTTATGAGATCACCTTTTTTGCTTGCTCATAGGGGAAATCTTTCCTCATTTGATAAATTTCTCATACAACATTCTAATCAATTGTCCGGATGTGTGTGTGTGTAATTTGTAGGGTATATTGACACCACTAATATCTCAAAACGTGCCAAAGGATTTTTCAAAATATTGAATTTTAAAATTTTTATCTAGATTTTGAATTCTTGTAAAATTGATTTTTCGATTATAACTTACCAAAAAGTGAAAATTCAAAACTTATGTAAAGGAAAGAAAGATTCCTTGCGTCGAAACAAATTGATTAACCTGTATGATTAATGAATTTGAAGAAAATTATGATTATTTTTAATTTTGAAAATCGTTAATGCTTCCTCTATGAGGAAGCAAAGTGTTCAAAAATGAGCACAAAAAATATAAATATACTTAAATTGAACACCCAAGATCGAATTCAGAGCTAAGTTAGATTATAGTTTAGGGCTGTTTGAACGACAGTGTTTCTCGATGTGAAAAATCGGGGTTAGTATCTATTAACCCCGATTTTTCACATCGAGAAACACTTCCCTGCCAAACGGCACTTAAATTCGTTTATTTTTTGTGGCCTTAAAATCTAAAGTAAAAAATGACATTTTGTCCGTTGCTCCAACAGCCTTAAGTTTTCTTAATTACACATCAAAGATTACATTTTTTCCTTTAAGTAAGTTAAAAACTATCAAGATTTTGCTTAAAATTAAACCATTAATAGTTTTGTCTATTTTAAAATATTTTTCTACTTTTTCTATTTTTTTATTTATTTTTTATTTTTAATGCAGAGAAATAATTGTGTTTATTAGATTTTATTGAAATTTACCTTTTAAGGCTGATGGAATTTGAAAATTTCTCATGTAGAAAAACTCAGAAACATAATTATTGGCGTTAAAAATATCTACAAGTTTCCCTTGAACCATTTTTCAATAGGATGAGTAGTTTTCGTTTTAATCATGAAAAATATTGTTAAACCAAGCCGAGCGCGAAGCGCGAGTGCCCTGATGAGAATGTGCTTCTTAAGGTCGATAGAACCTTAAGCGGGCAGATTTTTTTCTATCAAAAACCTCTAAATTTTCCCTTTTTTGCCTTTTGCTCGAACATTTCAAGTCCATATCATAGATTTGTTTCTTTCAACAGATTTTGACAGTTTTTGACAGTTTGTTGACAGTTTGTTGACAGTTTTTACTTCCAGATTCCATCGCCCTTAAATAAGCCCAAGAAATTTTAAAAAATATTAATTATTTAAAAAATTATTGATATTTTTTTAAAACATTGTGATCTGGCATATTTTGTAATATCTTCTTAAGGCCTGATTACACGCTTTTAGGAAAATGTTCTTCTTCTCACTCTACCATGTGACTATCCCATAAGTTTGTCTCATTCTCGCACATTTTCCACTTTGCACTCGGAAAATATGCGAGAATGAGACAAACTTATGGGATAGTCCCATGGTAGAGTGAGAAGAAGGACATTTTTCTAAAAGCGTGTAATCAGGCCTTTAAAAATGGAACAGTCACTACGTCCTGGGTTAATTTTAAGTGGAATTTCGATAGCTTTAAACTTACTCGAAAGAAGAAATGTAATATTTGATGTAATTAAACGTAAGAGAACTAAAACGGTAATTGAAAATAGATGATTGCATATTTCTGACAGGCAGTGTATGTGGCTATGGTCACACCTCCCATATTCACCTAAAATAATTGCAAATAATAAATACTTTTTGTTAATTAAATTTTTTAATCGAAATGAAATAGACAAGGGTGAATTTGAATATAAAAAAGTTAAGCTGAGACATAAGAAAACGTTGAAAGAGATAGGTTTAGAACTACCCAGTGGGCAAAAAATTTAAAGACGTTTTTAGAACGTTCTAAAAACGTCCTATGTCAGGCCAAAAAACGTCCAATGTTCCAAAGACGTTTTTAGGACATATTTGGAACATTGGACGTTTTTTGGCCTGACATAGGACGTTTTTAAAACGTTCTAAAAACGTCTTTCAATTTTTTGCCCACTGGGTAGGTTGGGATAGAAATTAAGGTATTGAAACACATAGGAGTGAATTTGGATTTACAAGGAGATAGAAAAAGATAGATGTGGATTGGAATGAATTTTGATTGAAAAGATGATAGAAAGGTATAGACTAGAATAGGTATGAGATAGAAAGGAATAGAGAAGTACACTGAGAAACCCGCGTTTGTATTTATTGTTAAAAAGCACACTAGACTTTACTATCTGTACTTTGCAATAAGGGTCAAAAAGCAAATTTTAATAATATTTACTAACCTCAATAGTAACGCGTAGATGTTTACAGAATTATAAAGTATTTTAGAATAAGAACTAAAACTATTGCAGAATTACTTCTATTCTTTTTGTAGAATGTATTAATTTCTCTAATAATTTTTCCTAAATCGGATTTTATTACAGAAAATAGTAAACTTTGGTATTACTAAATAGAAAATCTTCTTATAAAAATAGTATAACTTATTATTTTTGTATTAAAATGTCGAAATTTAAGGTTTTTGCCCCGACTTGCTATCCATATTAGTAATTTTTCTAACATAGAGTTTCTCAGTGTAGGCATTGAAAGAGATAGGAAGAAATTGAGTCTGACAAGGGAATAGAAAGAGAGAAAAGAATAGAGAAGTGGGGATTGAAGGAGATAAAAGCGATTTTACAAGGAGATAGAAGAAGATGGTCTGTGTTAGGCGAGAGATGGATAGAGATATATAGAGGAGTATCGATTCAAAGAGATAGGCGTGAATGTGGATTGAGATGGATGTAGAAAGGGATAGAGAACTGAAGATTAAAAGGGATTGAAGCGAATTTAGATTGACAAGGAAATAGAAAGGAATAGACAAGAATAGACGAAAGATAGGAAGGCATAGAGAAGAGAGGATTGGAAGAGATAAGAGCGATTTTGAATAACAATGAGATAGAAAGAGATAGACTATAATAGGTGAGAGATAAATAGAGATAGAGAAGTGTGGATTCAAGAAGATAGAGCAAACATTGATTGAAAAGGAGATAGAAAGAGATAGACGGGGATAGACAATAGATTGAAAGAGGTAGAGCAGTGGGTGACCAAAATTCAAAATTTGTATGGGGCCATCCATAAACCACGTGGAAAGTTTAGGGGTGGACAAGTGTATGGAAAATTTCCACGTTTTTCCACGAGGGGGATACACGTTAAATACGATAAATCTGCAAAAAATATACTGAAATGAGTCAAGAGACACTCGAGATATATTCGAATTGTTTATATTGTGCTTGCACATCGTTCTACGGAATGAGTAGGAGTGAGGGGGGGTTTCATCAAAGTTCCATGGTTATCCACAGGGGGGTGAGAAGGTAGGGTCTAAAAGTATTGAAAAATTGTCCACGTGCCCAAGTGCGAATTGCCGAAGCTTAGAAAAAACGGCCCAGGCTTGGTCCAATTTCGGCAGCCAAAGATCGGCTAACATTATTGGGCGAATATCGGCCCAGTGCACGGTCGTACATACACGTCCGGGGAATTTAAAAGAAAATTTATATTAAGAAGTTTATTAATAAATACTTTTAACACACAATGATAATACATTCCGGGTTAAATTGTCTTTCGCAAATAAAACTAGATGTTTATATTAACGAACAACTATTTTGCAATATCATGTCTATAATAAAGGTACACTGAGGGAAGTTTCGTGTAACTGCTGCGCAAAATGTCAAGTCGCTGTCACAGCTCAATTTAATATAGCCGCTCTCTTATTTTAAGACGGCAGCTATACTCCAAAGTCGGGCAACTGCAGCACCAAGACTGATAAAATGTTTGTTTTGGTGTTGCAGTTGCCCTGCTCTGGAGTAGCTGCCGTCTCAAAACAAGAGAGCGGTTATATTAAATTGAGGTATGACAGCGACTTGACGTTTTGCACAGCAGTTACACGAAACTTCTCTCAGTGTATAGAAATGTAAACAGCAAGGAAGGCTTTTTTATAACTTGTTTGTGAAGTTTCTCAAAGGGACAAGTGACTCATCCAAAATGTATTTACAACTTTCGAATTTAGGACGACACACGGAGAAAAATGGATAGTCAAACTTGGAGTGTCAAAATTTAGATAGTCAGGTTGACCATCTAGATAGTACCAACTACTGTCCATAATTTTTTCCTAATAGTCAGACTGACCATAATTTTATAGTCTGTTTGAATATTTCAGAGTGTCAGGTTTTACACTCTGAGATATTAAGAAATTGCGCGCGGCTACATAGGTCACCCCGTGGGTTACCTTCTGGGTTACCTTTAGTCACTCTTATGGGTCACCACTTAGCCCGTCACTGGGAGTTTCTCACAAGCGGTGAGAATTTGGTTGGTTGATATATAAGGACCATTTCGACCGATATACTCAGCGTCTCATCGTGCGATATTCTGCGTTAGGGAATTGCGTTCTATGTAGTAGTGTTAAGAGCATGTGTTATTTACCATATGAGCAAGTTTTTAAACCCGGTTTTTTTCTACAATTTTTACGTTTTCAAAAAAATTATAGTCACCATCCGTCAAGAACGTGAACACGGACGGATGTTGACTAAAATTTTTTTGAAAATGTAAAAATTGTAGAAAAAAAAACCGGGTTTAAAAACTTGCTCATATGGTAAGTAACACATGCCTCTAAATTAGGTTATAGAATTAGGGTTGTATGCATTAGATAAGTTAAGAGATACGTTTCTCGTCTATGTCTGTCTGCTTGGCAGTAAGTCTTTTTATTTTACTTTAGTAACTAACCTCTCTAGTTTTACACTCTAAGGATAATAAAACTTACACTCTAGGATGGTCAAGCAGAACAACCACTTTTTAACATTCCGCGGATATTAGGTTTGACTATCTAGGGTACTGTCCTATAGTTGAAACTCTAGAATAGTGAATTTTACACTCGTAATTATCCGTTTTAATCCGTTTTCATTGAAAAATATTCTACCCTTATGTATGCTTTTTAATCCAACTAAAAATAATATAACCATATCTATCCGTTTAAATCCGTATTCAAAGTAAAAATATGCTGTTAATATAATACTTTGTGGAAAAACGGATTAAATAGGATAGGCAATGATTCAACGGATAAAATTTTAATCCGTCATAGGTGACAGGATCAAATCTAAGTAATTCGTGGATAGATAAAGAGTAAGTCGCGATTAAAAAATGAAGGATTGAAGCGAATAAGTATATAAACGGATAGTAATACATAAAATCGGATACAAAAGGATTAAAATGGATAGTGACACCGGATAAGATTATGATTAAAATGGATAGACGGATAGCCAACAAATACAAATGTTTCGCCGTGTATCAAAACTGATACATATGGTTAGATGACGGATTAAAACGGATTAAGTTTCAATCCGTTTACTTTCAGTAGGGAATTGAGCAGTTGAATCATGTCAGCCATGATAAGAGGGTGTCGTTTCCGAGACAGATTTTTTGAGGATCTACAACGCCCCCTATTATTTTTTTTAATTGGTACCCATGTATTGTGTGTGGTTTAAGATCTGCTTATAAATATTTTTAAAAATTGATTCAAAAATATTAACAATTGTAGTTCTTATGAATTCTTGAAAAACGCCTGAAAAAAGTTCGGTCAAATAGAAATACCCCCTTAAATTATTCGATAATGTTCCATATAAGAATGATGGAAATATGTAATATAGAAAATAATTGGTGCACTTACTGAACGTAATCGTTAACATCTAACGTGAAAAATTTCAGAAATTCGTTAAATTTCTTCGCGTAAGCAATCAGAGGCACAATCGATGCCCGATAAGCAGCAATTAAGCGCTCTCTTCTTTTTTGAACACAATCCTCGAGAAGACCAACTGAGCTGAGATATAGATCTTGGGGGAATTTGAGACTCGTTAGTAGAAATGGATGGATTTGGTGAATTTGAGAACACTGTATCAGAGCTTCATCGAAGAGGGAAATAATGACTGTCTAAAAAGAAAGAAAACATCATTTTTGAACTAAGAATAAGAAACAAGAAAAAAGTAGCAGGAAATTAACATGGGTAATCGGTAGAATGGTTTGACCATTAGATCCAATGATTAACCATTTCCTTAATAAATCTTATGTTGTACATAACATATATACAGAATCAGGATAAATACACCCAGAAAAAAGTTTGTTTGAATCAAAAAAACGTATATTTGCCTCAGAGCAAACTAAAAAATATCTTTGAATTAAATAAAATTTATTTGATTCAAAGATATTTCTTCTTTGATTTTTTTGATCCAAAGAAATTTTCTCTTTAATTCAAAGAAAAAATATCTTTGAATCAAATAAATTTTATTTAATTCAAACCCAGTGGGTATTATTATTATTATTATTATTATTATTATTATTTTATTTTTTATTTTTATTTGATTTAAAAAAACTCTTTCTCTGAGTGTAGATATTAAGGGCTAATGATGATCAATTTTTCGAGGCTCGACTTGTTTTGTTGAGTAATTACGAAAACGCATGTAAAAATATACGTGTTTACATTATTACCATTTTTATAGAGTTTTTATAGCGATACACGGAGAAAAATGGAATTAAAAAAGTGGGTCAACAGTGTTGATAATCAAGACACTTATTCCTAACCTAGCATTGTAAGAAATATTCACGTCTAGAAGTTCTATACTGTGTCATGGAAATATTTTAAGTGATTGTTTTGCAGAAAATACACCCAGAAAAAAAGTTTGTTTGCATCAAATAAACGTATATTTGCCTCAGAGCCAAATAAATAATATCTTTGAATTAAATAAAATTTATTTGATTCAAAGATATAGTTTCTTTGATTCTTTTGATTGAAAGAAATTTTCTTTTTACTTCAAAGAAAAAATATCTTTGAATCCAATAAATTTTATTGAATTCAAACCCAGTGGGTATTATACAAAAACATTAACATCCTGCGAACATTCTAAAGACGTTCCTAGGACGTTTGTGTCAGTCCAATTGATGTCCTAAAGACGTCCCATGTTCCAAAGACCGTCTTTTGAACATGGAACGTCTTTAGGACATTAATTGGACTGACACAAGCGTCGTAGGATCGTCTTTAGAACGTTCTCAGGACGTTAATGTTTTTGTGCCTACTGGGAAGATATTTTTTATTTGGCTCTGAGGCAAATATACGTTTGTTTGATTCAAAAAAGCTTTTTTTCTGGGTGTATTAGGTCTTAAAACTTCGAAAAAGAATACAGATGCCACCTAAACCATGTATCTGACTTACCAGCTATCATTGCCAAGTGGAAAACAGGGAGAGCTACGCGCTCCTAGAATGAGTACAGGGACAGTTAAGTAACTATTCCTATACTGGCAGTATAAAGAAAAAAAGAAACACTCGAATTCGAAACCGAATAATATACACTATTACATAATTTCATATGTATTTAAATTAAGAATTGACAACATCAGAAATTACATGCGTATGTATATTCTGAAAACATAGGATTATATTATAAGCTGACACAGAAAAATCAAGTTAGAAGAAAGTGAAGCTGGCGAGAATCGAACTTGGGACATCGGGGCAGCAGTCGAGCGATGTTCCATCACTGCTTAAAATGACGGGTTGAAATCGAATAGGAACCAGAAAGAAACCGGTTACATACCCTTTCGGATTTTATCTGTTTCTACTCGGTTTCTATTTGGTCTCTAATTTCATTTTGCAAGATTTATCTGGGTTCGTATCTGGAAAACGGAACTAGAAATTCAAATAAGAACATACGTTTCTGCCCGGATCCTATCCGGTCTCTATAAGGTACCCTTGCGACTTGTGAATCATTAAGTGAAAGTGTATTTGCTACCCGGTTCCTATGTATAGAAATCGGAAATAAATAAAATCTCAACCCAGATAGAATCCAGCCAAGTACCGGGTACAAACCAGGTCCAATTCCAATAGAGCCGGGTAAAAACCGGGTATAAGTATTTGGAGGACTCGGATACAAACTGGGTTGAAACCTTAAAGGTTCTGGATAAAACCCATATATAAACCGGAAATAAATGATACATCATATATCCCAGATAGAATCCGATTAAGTGCCGGATCTATAACTGGGTACAATTCCAATAGCGCCGGATAAGATACAACTTCCACCCGGTTCTTATCTGGGTTCTATCCGTAATTTTTAGCAGAGATCTACCTACAAGACATTATGAGGGTGGGAAATAAAAACGTCCATATGACTGTCCAATTCCGTTGTTCGGCAATCAACACACGTCAGATACGCTCGGCTCGGATTGATGTCATCTGCAGTAATCTAATCTAATCTAATCGAGTCTCGGACACATTACTAAACTTTCCAGGCCCGAGTGCTACTTGCTTCTTTGCAAAGACAACTTTACATCGAATGCTTTACGTTACTGCATATTCTGTTACTATTGCTGTTTTTTTTTTAAATGATACTAAATCTTGAATATATATAATACTTATAAGTTTTATGAGTACCATTTAAACTAGCTTTAACAGTTTAAGTACAAATTGAAAACATTTTATTTTATTATAATCTTACATAAAGAATTCTATTTATTCCTTCAATAAATATTTTGTTTAAATTACCGTATTTTTTGACTCATTGTTATAATAAAAGTTCTGTGTAAAGAATTTGTGGAATTGTTACAAAACCGCTGACTCCCATTTTTCTGCATGTACTACTTATTGATATGTTTTTGACAAAATCATTCAAATTATCGATTCCAGGAAGATGACAGCTCACAAATCAGCCGCTCATTCTGGGACCAGCTGGTTGACTGAAACTTAACACCTGCAGAGCCATCTCTGGGCCTAGAGCATCATCACCGTTGGGATCGACCGTCGACGAATTACCGGTCGTCGACGAATTATTAAATTACCAATTAAGCTAAATTATTCAGTTTCACAATAGTTTCGTGGCGCTGCCTGTTTCCGCGCACGCCACGAGACAGGAAGAGAGAGAGGTTAGATCGTTCACTCTGTGTGCTCGTAGTCGTTCTGTACAACACCTGTTTTGAGTCGTGTTAGATTCTATTGTTACTAAAAGTGCAACTTGATACTAAGATTACCCTGGGTGTGATGAGGAAACCACCCAGTTGAGACTATTTCTTTTGGATTCGGCTTGTTGCCAGATATTATTATTGTATTTGGATTTTTGGATATCTTTGGAATGCCGATCTTGACCAGGAGACAAGTTCGTGGAAGGTGTGTGCTTTGCCACGCCATTGTAAGCACAGGTAACGATGTCTTTTCTCTCTCTTCCTTGTGATTATTTCATTTAGTAAATCGTGTCTCTTTTTGAGCATCACTGTACATTGACGAACAGTGGTTCGTCAATCTCTTTATTACTTTGCTCCAATCGCTATAATTCAATATTTCAGTGACGTAATAATTACTTCTTTTATTTAATAAATTTAATTTGTTAGTTCTTTGTATAAATGCAGTGGTTCTCAGTGAATATTCCCTTTCCACGCCCTCTCCGCGGTACTGCGCTAGCCTATGGTTTATATAACGTAGATTCAATTCGTCTTAATATTACTTTTGCTTGTTTTAAGAAAAATAAGCTGGCGCTTAAATGGCATAATAAGTTAAATCATTAAAATTATATTTCAGTTAAATTCACTCATTATAATCCAATTCTCGGTTAAGAAAAAGGTTATAATGTTTATATGTTGTAGGCAGTTGGTAGAATCTGGAAGTCTGCAGACTGCCTAGGGAGTTGGTAAACTGCCGGCAGATGGACGAATGCGCTATCGAAACGACCTTTCCTCCATCTACCTAGCTTCGATCAGGCAGTTGGCAGACTGCCCCCTATTAGAACTCCCCACATTGGGACCCTTTAAGGATGCCACATAGGAACTCATATAGGAAATCACATGGGTTCCTTTATTAATTCGTATGGGAAAATTGGGACACGAAATGAGATAGGAACCTATGTGGGAACCTATGTAGGAATTCATACGGGATTTTATGAATTTTCTTTTTAATTTACTTACTTACTTCAAAATTACTTATCAAAATTATACTTAATTCAAATTCAAAAGAAAATACACAGGATTTTGTATGGGTTTTCACATAGGTTCTGATGTAGGTTCCAACATAGGTTCCTATCTCATTTCGTGTCCCAATCTTTCCATAAGGATTAACAAAGGAACCCATGTGGATTCCTATATGAGATCCTTAAAGGTCCCCATGTGGGAATTTCCAATAGGGCTGGCAATTGGAAAACCGATTATTGTACAGCTACGATACATTTTAATAGAATATGTAAAATCATTAGTATTTACATAGTTTGGCAATTTATAAATTCTTATTATCACATATATTTTGAAATTTCATATTTAATTCAATTTGAGTTATTTGTTAAAACAGGTTAGTGATTGATGGCACCTGGAATTGTACTTTAGTTTTAATTTAAAACAAGAACAGCGGCTTGTGCTACACTGTTTTTTATTAGCCCTGCAATTGCGTTTTTGATAACCTTGCCCGCCAATGATAGACTGACGTGTTGCTGCTTCACGTAGAGTTAATAAAATTTCTTTTGGGACATCATTTAAAGGAGCAGTTTTTGTTCCAGATACACTCATCTCACGTTGGACGGCACGGCGATCGAGGGCACTCTTCGATTCTACGCCCCCCCCCCCCCCCCCCCCCCCCCCCC